>CM061138.1:144731765-144975782 GCA_030789695.1 Scilla litardierei | reverse complement strand
AAATGGAAGACAAGGTTGTGTGAGCGGATTACCTCAGTGTTTTGGATATCCAGGAAGTGATCCTCTTGTATGTTGTACTTCGAGTCTTTTTATAGGAGTCTCCCACAACCACGCCTCCTCAACGTCCCCAAATTCCGTCCCGACGATCCGCCACTTTGATGGCGCCTTCATGGGTCATGAAGGTGGGAATAATGTGGCCCCTTAATGGTGATTAAGGGGGCGCACTTTAGGGGGAGCGGTTAGCTCCTGCTGACGTAGGCCGGTGGTAGCGCTCGCCTCGGTTCGAGGCTGGCCCGACTCCAGGTTTTCGTGGAGGCCTCGCCGCTTGGCCCGCTCTCCTTCAGGGTCGATGTCTTGCAACGTGGGCTTGGGCCGTTCGGTCTTGGCCCATTCCAGAAGGGCCGTATTAATTGCTTCCATCGCTCGGGCCGTTTGGATTCTGACGGTTTGGTTCGAGCGACATGATTTGTGTGGATTTGACAGGTGCGTCAGTCGAGGCGACAATATTAAATGGGAGCCATCATGACGCTGCCGGTTGGACTTCTCCTGCCCCTGGGAGCGAGGTTCGAAGCGCCGCGCCCCGCAGGATGTCTACGTGTGTGCTCAGGTGGACGGATCGCGATGGAGCGGAGGGCCTCGGGGGAGTGATATAAAGGGAATCGGTTGCCCAGCGGATGAGGGTTCTGCTCCTTCAGCGATGTCTTCTTCCTTTTCATCCCTCGTGCCTCCCTAAGCTTTTTCCAGCATCGCATCATGTGTCCCTCGTTGTCCTCTTCTTCTTCTAGCGCGGGTCGGGCAGCCGTCGCTGATCCATCCTCTCTGCCCCGAGGATCAGTCTTGGAGATCTGCCGTCGGGGGCGATCTCTCTGACGTGCCCTCTGAGGTGTTGGCGTGGCTGTCGACGGTTTATGCTACTTCGATCGGGTGACTATGTTCTAGATACCTCCTCCTCCCGTGCTTCGCCTGCCCCCCTGAGAATGATGAGAGGGTTTGCTTCCCGGGCCATTGCGAAGTTGGGGTGTATGAGCAGAGCTTCCGGTTCGGGCTGCGGTTCCCTCTCCACCCTTTTATCACCGTGCTCTTGAGAGCCCATGGACTTGTCCTATGCCAATTCTGCCCCAATGCCGTCAGGTCTCTCGTGGGGTTCATCGTGCTCTACATGCTCTGCAGGATAGAGCCAACCGTTCGCCTCTTTGCCCAATTTTTTCGCCTGAGCCACCACAAGTCGGACGCTTGGCTTTACGTCAGTGTCCGCCCGAAGATGAGCTTGGTGTTGGGGTTGCCATCTTCCTTGAAGCGCTGGAAGGGGGAGTATGTCTTCGTGGTCTTCCTTTCAGAGGTGGATTTTCCATTCCAATGGGGAAAAACGAGCTCGTTGACCCTTGAGTTGGGGGATCTCATCGACGTAGAGGCCAAGGCGGTCGGCACATTGCTGGTCATTCTCGCAGCCGACCAGAAGATCGATGTCCTCTTCTCAAATCATGCCCTGAGTCTGACCGTGTGGCCCCTCGGTGAGTCTTCTCGGACCCCTTTGTTTAGAGTGTTTGTTAGGCGGATCCCGCTTAAGTAAGGTTGTCTACTCGATCTGTCCTTTTTTGCAGACGGGTTTGGCCAGTGCCCTTCTCAGCCTTCCATTCCAGCCTCAGTGTCCAATCCTAGCCCGCGGAGGGGGGATCATGTTTTAGAGGTTCGAAGGAAACCAGGGGCTGGGTCTTTCGGAGTTGGCGTGGAGCGAGCGAGGGAGCAATTGCCCCCGGCCCAGGGAGGGGCAAGCAAAAGAAAGCTCGGGTACGTGTCGTGGTCAGGGGCGCTTCCTCCCTTGAATCTCCTGCCTAGCCTCCTCAGACAAAGGACATGTGGCCCTGGTGCAGGCCATCTCCGTCTCGCCTGGGGCCGCACTGGGAGGATTACGAGCGGTCCTTGGGCACGTTCAGGTTGGTCGAGGCCGATCTACCGCGGTTCGTGGAGGGGTTACTCAGTCCTCGTTTTCTGGTGAGGCTGAACGAGTCCGTTTTCACTGACTATGGAGTCATGGCTCGGCTGGCTGAGAACTGCTGCCTGCCCTAGGACCAATCCGTGTTGGACGGGGTGAGGGGCGACCGACTCGCGGCCTTCGTGGTACAGACCGACCAGCAGGTAGGACTTTGCAGGGCAACACGTCTCACTTTCCGTAGGAGCCTCTAACTTGTCTTTTCTCTTTGACGTAGCTGTCCTCGATTGGCCTTTCGATGAGGCCCCAATTCGTGGAGCTCGCAGATGCAGGGGCAGGTCACGCCCAAAAGTCGGTAGCCGAGGAGGGTGCTGACGTGGCAGCCCAGGATGCCGAGGTCTACGTCAAGTCATTGGAGACCCGAATGGCCGAGCTCTCGTCCGACCTGGAGAGGTCGGACATGGAGAGTGCTTTGGCATTGGCCGAGAAGTCGAAGGCCGAGGATTAGATCGTCGAGTTGGAGAAGGTCGTCGAGGTAAGAGCAGTTGGCGGTTAGTCAGAGGACGTTGACATTACGGAACTTGAAGGGCTCCTGGGATCGGCGGAGGAGCGGGAGCGAGCTCTCTTGGCCAGGCTCAACACAGTCTCCCGAGAGGGTGAGAAAGAGCGGGTGGAGCACCAGTGTCAAGTTGACGTCCTCGAGGACCGGATTAAGAGTTGGAAGCGGTGGATCCCCGGCAAATTGCCAAGTAGGCCGTGGATGAGTATGCTATGTCCTTTGTCGTCGGGACGATGTACGAGGTGTTTGAGATCGGATTCACCCGTTGTCGTATCGAGATTCAGCGGAGGTTTCCGCGCTCCGGGATCCGGTTTGAGGAGCTCCGGATGGATTCCGAGGACGAGGAGGAGGCCGATGTCGACTACCTCGAGGGTGTCGACCATCCGGGTGGCATTCCTGTAGTCTCTTCGGCCGCCCTGGAATGAGGAGGGGTTTAATCTATTCGCTTTTCCTCTCTCATTTTCTTTTGTTGCTCTGTACCTGACTTTTGGCCCTTTGCTGGTTTTGTAATATCCCCTTTTGTTTTCCATAAAAAATCTCTTTCTTATACGCTTTTTGCGTCGCGGTGGATGTTGCCCCCTCTTCCGATACCGGTCGAGATATTTGAGCGGACGGGGTCGGGAGAAGTGCATTAACTTGCTTGATGACTGATTTTCCGAGGGATTGTCCTCGGCCTCACGGTTAAATGGGTTATCATCCTGCTGGGGGAGTTGCCCCAGCCTTATGGTATATCGGATGTCTGGCTTGCCGAGGGGTTGCCCTTGGTCTTACGGTCAAATGGGTGACCGCCCAGCTGGGGGACTTACCCTAGCCTTACGGTCGATCGGGTGATCGGTCTGCTGGGGGAGAAACAAGCCTTACGATAGATCGGGTTAGTCGGCTAGCTAGGGGAGCTACCCCTAGGCTTAGGGTCGATCGATGGACCGGCCTGCTGGAGGAGTTGCCCCCAGCCTTACGGTCGGTCGGGTCGGTCAGCGAGCTGGGGGAGCTACCCCTAGTCTTACAGATGATCGATGGACCGGCCCATTAGGGGAGTTGCCCCAGCCTTACGGTCGGTTCGATGATCGGCCTGCTGGGTGAGTTGCCCAGAGCCTTATGGTCGGTCCGATGATCGGTCGGCCTGCTTGGGGAGTTGCCCCCAGCCTTATGGTCGGTCCGAGCATCGGCCTACTGGGGTAGTTGCTCCCAGCCTTACGGTCGATCTGACGATCGGCCTGCTGGGAGAGTTGCCCCCTAGCACTATGGTCGACCCGACGATGTGTTCTGCTGGGAGGGTCCGCCCCCTGTTGGGCTTTAAGGATCGACTAGGTGAGGGAAGAGCTTTTCATTCATGATCGCTTTAATACATTCACTTGGATTAGGGGAGGGGAAACGGTGTACATGCTCACTGATAATACTTGCAGATGTGTTCTGCGTTCCAGGCGTGAGTCAACATCTTCCCTCCTAGGGTAAAGGGCTGGTATGTAGCATGGCCTAGGACCTCAGCGACCTTATATGGCCCTTCCCATTTTACAGCAAGCTTCCCCTTGTGGGTGATCTTCGGTTTAAAGATTGCTTTTCTGAGGACCAAATCCCTTGGGTGGAAACTCCTTCCTTTGAGCCGGGAGTTGTAGTAGCGGGCTACTCGGTGTTTTTGTCGGACGATTGAGGCCAGGGCCTGGTTCCGCCGTTCGTCCACGAGCTCTAAGTTGAGCTCCAATCCTTTTGAGTTTCTCTCTTCGTCAAAGTGTCAGAGGCAGAGAGATTCCTCGCCCACCTCAATGGGCACAACCGCTTCTGTGCCATAGGCGAGCATGAAGGGGGTCTCTCCCGTGGCTTCCTTATGGGTCTTCCGGTATGACCAGAGTATCCCAGGGAGTTCTTTCGGCCATTTCCCTTCTGCCTCCGTCACTTTCTTGCGAAGTGGCTCAATTTGATGCATTTGTTTGCGGCTTCGGCCATCCCATTAGTTTAGGGGTGTGCCACAGAGGCAAACAGAAGCTTGATCTTCCATTGACCACAGAAATGTTTGAATCCTGCGAAATCGAATTGTTTCCCATTGTCAGAAACGATGGATCGAGGAATCTCGAACCTGGAGATGATGTATTTCCATACGAAGTCTTTAGCTTTCTTCCGGGTGATGGTGGCAGTGGCTCGGCCTCGATCCACTTGGTGAAGTAGTCCACCACCACGATCAGGTACTTCCTCTATCCTCTCCCGGAGGTGAAGGGCCCGAGGATGGCCAGACCCCACTTGGCAAATGGGACGGGGCTAATTATCAGGACGAGATCCGATGGGGGAGACGAGCCGAGCCTGGCGAATCGTTGGCATTTCCAGACACTTCTGAACGTGCTCAGTCGATTCCTTGACCAAGGTCGGCCAGTAGCAGCATTGCCTCAAGATCCTCATGGCAACCGTCATGCCCCCGTGGTGATTCCCGCAGTGGACCTCCCGAATGATGTAGTCAGCCTCCTGCGGTCAGAGGCACTTGAGGTAGGGGAGGACATCGGTCTTTGTCCAGAGCCTTCTGTACAGGACCCCTTTATAGAGCACGTACCAGAGGGCTTTACGTTCCAGCATGCGACATTCGTCCTAGTCTACCGGGACTTCTCCTGTGGAAAAGTACCGCACTATTCGATCCATCCAGGTGCGTTCTGCGTCGACGACCATTAGCTCTTCACCTCCGTACTGGGGGTTGGAGGTGCTCGACATAGACGGTGCAACCCAACTCCTTAAGAGAAGAGGAAGCCAGCTTAGAAAGGGCATCAGCACAGACATTCTCTGACTGCGGTAGGTGGAGGGTCTCGGCGTGTTTGAACCTGGATAGCTCCATCTTTGCCAAGGCCAAATAGCATTGCATCACCTCCTACCGAGCCTCGTAATCCCCTTGCATCTGGTTGATGATGACTTTGGATTCGCTAAGAAGGCGTATGTAGTCTGCTCCCAGGGCCCGAGCTAGCTTCAGGCCATTGATTGTAGCCTCGTATTCGACCACGTTATTGGTGGCCGGGAACTCGAACCGGAGTGCATACTTGACGGTGTGTCCTTCGAAGGTCTAGATGACGATGCCGGCACCGCTCCCCGCCTGGGTCGCCGAATCATCTATGTGGATTACCCATGCATCTGTGTCCCCTGGTTGATTGGTAAGAACGACGTCAGCCAAAAGGAAAGACAAGGGTTGAGGCGTTACCATGTTCGGGTCCGTGTCCTCGGAGGGCACTCCTCCATTGATGGTGCATTCGACGATGAAGTTCACCAGTGTCTGTCCCTTGATGGCGGTCTGCGGTTTGTACCGGATGTCGAACTCGCTTAGCTCTATTCCCTAGTTCACCATCCTCTCCATCCAATCGAACCTCTTAAGGTTTCGCTCGAGCTGGGAGTCGGTTAGGACCTGGATCGTATGAGCTTGAAAGTAGAGGTAGATTCGACGCGTGTCGAGAGCACAAGGGCATATGCAAGTTTCTCCATGGGGCTGTATTAGCCCTCAGCATCCCTCATGATTTGGCTAGTATAGTACACCTGCCTTTGTACCCCGTCGTCTTCCCCGATCAGCACCGAGCTCACCGCTTCTCCGGTGATGGCTAAGTAAAGGCTCAGCAGTTCCCCCTCCCTGGGCTTGGAGAGGAGTGGGGGGCTTCGGAGGTATTCCTTCAGCTCGACGAACGCTCGGGCGCAGCTCTTGTCCCACTCCACAGCTTTCCTCTTATCGGGGGGTTCGGTAAGAGCCTTTCTCAGGGTCCTGAAGAATGGAAGAGATCTCTCAGTGGATTTGGATAGGAATCATCCCAGAGTAGCGATCTGTCCATTCAGTCTCTGCAGCTCTTTGATCGTTGTCAGCTCCCTCATGTTGACCAGGGCCTTGATCTTGTCGGGGTTGGATTCAATGCCGCGGTTTGTGATCATGAAGCCCAGAAATTTTCCGAAACTCACCCCGAACGTGTATTTAGTGGGATTGAGCAGGATGTTATGCCTTTCCAGCTGCTCGAAAGTCTCGCAAAGGTCGGCAATATGGTCGGCAGGGTCCCTGGACTTGACCAGCAGGTCGTCCACGTAGACCTCGAGGTTTCTCCCTATCTGGGAGCCGAAAACCCTATTGACCATCCTTTGGTAGGTCGCCCCTGCATTCTTCAGGCTGAAGGGCATCTTCTTGTAATAATAGGGCCCCCGGTCGGTGATGAATGAGGTCTTCTCTTCGTCTTCTGGGTCCATTTGGACCTGGTTGTATCCGAAATAAGCGTCCATGAAGCTGAGCATCTCATATCCCGAGGCGTTGTCCATAAGGTGGTCGATTTGGGGCAGTAGGTAGCTGTCTTTGGGGCAGGCCTTGTTGAGATCGGTCAAGTCAACACACATTTGCCACTTGCCGCTAGACTTTTTCACCATCACGACGTTGGCAAGCCATTCAGAGTTCCAGACTTCTCGGATGAAGCCTACGTCAAGCATGCGCCCCACTTCTTCGGATGCTGCCCTCATCTTCTCGCCGCCAAGGTTCCTCTTCTTCTACCCGACTGGCGTGAAGTTGGGATCGATGTCCAGCTGGTGGGTGATCACTTGGGGGTCCACGCCTGGCATGTCATTAGGCAACCAGGAGAAGATGTCCAAGTTGGCCTCCAAACACCCGACCAGTTCGCTCTTCAGAATTGGGTCGAGTTTTGACCCGATGGAGAGGAATCTACCACCCACGTCTGTGACGGGGATGAGCTTCGGCTCTTCCACGGGTGCGGGTCTTGCATCATCCCGACTGTATCTTGGGTCGAGATGGTCCATCGGGTTGCAGTCCCCCACCTCGCGGTCTGTGCGGCCAGTTTGTAGCAAATCTTAGGCTTCACCGGGTCGCCTCTGATCTCCCCGACTCCTCTCAGGGTCTGAAACTTGACCATCTGGTAGAGGGTTGAGACCACGGCCCTGGCCGCATTGAGAAGCAGGCGGCCTATGATCCCGTTGTACGCCAAACCAATCCTCAGCGTTAAGAACTCTATTGCTAGGGTGGTCGAGTTGGGCGGCTCCCCGAGCGTGATTGGAAGGCAGATCATCCCTACGACGGGAGTGGAGTGGCCCAGGAAACCTATCACAGGCCCGGAGCAAGGCTCCAGGTCTTCGGCTCTCAGCCCTATCTTCTCTAGAGTTGACATGAATAGGATGTCGCACGAGCTTCCAGTGTCAACGAGGAGTCGTCGGACCAGGATGGTGACAATGACAGCCGAGACGACCAACGCTTCGTCGCATGGCGGCTCTGCTTCTTTCAGGTCCTCCTCAGGAAAGTAGATGGGCTAGGGGTAGCTCTCAGCTCCTCCACTATCTACCTTCATCGGTCCTAACCGTGGTGCACTTGGCCCCTCGACTCGGGGCAGGCGACGGGTTGCAGTGACCTTGCCCAGGCGACCGTTGATTGGCCTCGGCTTTGACGTTATCGTTGCTACACTTCTGTGCCTGGCGGTGCATGGTCGCATCATTTCAGGTGTGGTTGTTTGACGTGGGTACTTATTCGGTTTCTATAGACGACGTTAGATGTTTCTGGGTGTTTTCTCACCACTGATTAGTTGGCTGGAGGGCTGGAAGTCGACGCGGTCAACAAGGGACACGTGGGATATCCGGGATCGGTTGAAGGCGAGTTCGCTTAGTGAGGGACGCACGGATCCTTGCGTCAGATTACCGAAGGGTAGCCTCGGCAAAGCGAAGACCTCCTTATGGTGGAGACGAGCGGGCTCGGGGGTGAGTGCGCTTGGCTCCGGCTGGGAAGATGCTGAGGGTAGCCTCGGCACGACTGGATCTACTTGACCTGAATAGAGGAGGAAGCTCGTTAGGGGGTCGAACCTTGGTTCCGACCAAGTCACTTCCGATGCCTAAGTCAGAACAGGTCTAATGGATACTCGGTGGGATCGGCACGGCTCACGGAGAGGCCGATACAGAAGTCCTCGGGCCGAGCTGTGGAGGAGAAAAATAAGGTGGAAGACAAGGTTGTGTGAGCGGAATACCTTAGTGTTTTGGATATCCAGGAAGTGATCCCCTTGTACGTTGTACTTCGAGTCTTTTTATAGGAGTCTCCTACGACCATGCCTCCTCAACGTCCCCCACTTCCGCCTCGACGATCCGCCACTTTGATGGCGCCTTCATGGGTCATGAAGGTGGGTGTAATGGGGCCCCTTAATGGTGATTAAGGGGGGCACACTTTAGGGGGAGCGGTTAGCTCCCGCTGACGTAGGCCGGTGGTAGCGCTCGCCTCGGTTCGAGGCTGTCCCGACTCTAGGTTTTCGTGGGGACCTCGCCGCTTGGCCCGCTCTCCTTCAGGGCCGTTGGCTTGCAACATGGGCTTGGGCCGTTTGGTCTTGGCCCATTCTAGATGGGCCGTATCAAATGTTACTTTCCAAAAAAAGTAAACAATATATAATTAGTTAAATGGTCATATTACTTATGAGTGATAAATGTGAATTAGATGGCCAAGGAGAGGGGAGGGGAATCCCTTCCTTGTTCACCGTCTAGACCGCACACCTGGTGTTTATGGGTGTTTTCTCACCACAAGGTTGTTGACCGAAGACTTGACGGTCAACGTGGTCAAGGGGTCGGTTGGGATCCCTTGGTTCTTCCGAGCAGGTGTGTCCTTGATGTTGGACACGCGATTCCCCTCCTCGGCTCGTGAAACGGGTCGCTTGAAGGGTGGAAGGCCTCGATCAGTGCGGTGCAGAGGGGCAGCCTCGACACCCGGTTAACGTTCGGCCTCGGTCGATCAAGTGTCGAGGGGTAGCCCCGGCTCCTCGATTACTGCTTGGTCTACGGTCGGTGGCGACGCTCGCTAATAGCGGGCGGGTTCGTCCTGCACTGAGGAGTAGCCTCGGTGCCTCAGTCTGCTCCTTCCTAGACAGACGAGAAAACTCGTCAGGGGGCCGAACCTTGGTTTCAGCCAAGTCCCCTCCGATGCTTAAATCAGAACGGATCTGAGCGATGCTCGGTAGAATCAGTACGACTCGAAAGGAGGCCAGCACGCGTATTCTCGATCCGAGCTATGGAAGAGGGAAAATAGGAAAGCAGGGTCGGTGAATGGAATACCTCCGTTGTAGGTGTCTCGGATTCCATCCCCTTCCTGGTCGTCTCTGTTGTCCTTTTATAGGGTCTGACGCACGATTGCCCCCAGGCCACGCCCCTTAACCGCTCCTCGTGCCCCCGCGATCTGCCCCCACAGAGGTGCCTACGCGCATTGTGGGAAAGTCGATTAATGGGCTCCGTAATGGTCATTAAGGTGCCACGCTTTTAGGGGAACGGTTATCTCCTGCGGGCGTGGGCCGATCGTGCAGATTCCGTGTTGTTACCGATCCGACTCCGAGTCCTCTCATGGGCTTCGTCGAATGGACCAAATCCCCTTAGTGGCCTTCCCTTCCTAGGCCTGGGCTTGTGCTCCTTGTTCTTGGGCTTCTCCAAAATAGTCGTATCAATTGCCCCCATCGCTCGAGCCATTCGGCATCTGCCGGTTCGGTTCGGGCGATGTGACTCTTGGGGATTTTGACAGGCGCATCAGTCGAGGCCAATCCATTAAATGAAGGTCATCATGATGCGGCCCGTTTGAACTTCTTTTGGTACTAGATTCAAAGCGCCGTCGACCTCCAGATGCTTCCACGTGCCTCCGTCAGCCATCTTTGTGACGTGAGGGAAGATCTCGAGGGGACGATATAAAAGCAGGCAGTCGTCCATCGGGCGGAGGCTTTGCTTTTCCAATCGGCATCCTCCTCATCCTTTCCCTCTCTGCCAAACTCGGTCTTGCGCGTGTCCTCTCCTGCCGCTGGCTCGGGACATCTGGAGGCAGTTGCCGACCCCGGACTGAGTCACGGATCCGTTACGGAAGTACGCCGCCATGGAGGAGTGCTTTCAGGGGTGCCTCCCGAGGTGTTGGGTCGGTCATCATCTGTCTGCACTACCTCAATTGGGGATATGCGCTCCAGCTATCTTCTTCCCCAATGTTCCACCTGGCCCCTGAGCGGATCTGCTTCCCTGGTCCCCGGGAAGTCATGGTGTACGAGCAGAGTTTTTGCTTTGGGCTTCGATTCCCTCTCCACCCCTTTATCGCCGAGTTTTTGCAAGCTCACTGATCGACTCCGGGCGTACACCCAAAAAGAGCGACCGTGTAGTTTTACCGCAAGCGCACGGTGTAGCGGCGAGCGGGTTATCGAACACAGGGAGGACGAATGACGGTGTCTTCTCCGAACAACCTGGCTATAGGAACAGAAAAGGGGAATTTGCCTTTTGGCGATCCTGTCACAATCGTCAGACAAAGTATGGAGATATAAAATCAAATAAAGACGCCTAGGGAATGGGGAATTCCCGCTACTCACTGTATCTCGTCAATGTGATTCATTGGTATCACAATTGCTAGGGTAGAATTTCAGATGAACTAGTTGCAACTGAATGTAAAACCTAGCCCACGCTCTCGCGCTGTTGTCGGTCTATAGCTAACCTAGGGTTGGGTCCAATCTCTTGCAAACACTAGCCTAGGCAAGCTAGCATTAGGATCAACATCATCGTTCAATCGCGCCCCGAGCCCACTCTCGTGCAAACTCGGGCCACGACCTAGGTTGGGATAGTTCCTACCCGTCCAATCTCTTGCAAACGGGTATCGGCATGGAATTGCAACCGAGAACCCTAGTATCGGTCCAATCTCTTGCAAACCGATACTACGGAAACTCAATTTCAACCCAATTCGGATTTCTAGGGTTTCCTATCGAATTGGGATCCAATCTCTTGCAAATCCCAATCGATATGAACACCTAGCTATCCGTGTTAAATCGATCACAAACTAACCCTAATAGCAATTCTAGCAATATTTCTACCAAATCATCACAAATCAGAAATTGGGCTCGTAGGGTTCATCCCCACGCCCCAAGACGTTAGGACTACTCACAATTCATAGCACAAATACAAAAATAATCAATGGAATTAACAAGAGAATTCATCACAATATTCAAATAAGCAATAAAAATAGTATTTTTAAAGGAGAGGGAGACAAACCAATAGAGTTCTCCAAGAATCCAACAAAAATAAACTTTTCTCTCCTCTCCAATCACAAGAATCAAAAGCTAAAAAGTTTAATCTAAAAAGCTGCAAAAAGTAAAGGAAAAAGCTCTCTAACCTAGGTCAAAAACTGGGGTTAAATACCCTCCAAAATCGTCCAAAAAACTGTGACAAAAATGCCCATGCGCAGCCTGAAAATCGCAATTTACGCTACAGGCAGCGCGGCTCACTCGGCCGAGTGACAAAAGTCGCTCGGCCGAGTGAGAAACCCTGGGAAATTCCAGTAAGTCTGGGTCTTCAGGGGTCTTCACTTCGGGGGTCGCTCGGCCGAGTGAGTTGTCGTCACTCGGCCGATGGCTTCTATTCACTCGGGTGGTCGGTAATTTCCACTCGGCTGAGTGGGTCTTCTGAAGCTCAGGCAGACAAAAAACAGTAAGTTGGCTCTTTTGGATGGGCGTCGTCTGAGTGCCACTCGGGTGGCCGGGGTCTCGTCACTCGGCCGATGTGGCTTCCGATGCTCGGCCGAGTGCACACATGAAGTGTGTCTGATCTGGTCTGCCGAGCAGTGTCTCGCTGGTCGGCCGAGTGACTCCTTCACTCGGCCGAGTGAGACACCAAAAATGCCCAAACAGCTTGTTTTTGCCTCCTCGTCGCTCTTGCGATGTTCTTTCTTCTTCCGCTCCTCTCCAATGGCAAAATACCCCTCGGGGAGGTCGTCGGTGACACTCTGGAGTAGGCGTATCTCGGGATCACTCCAAATCGCTCCAAATCACCTGAAATACGACAAACACAACAAATCGTGAAAAGTATCGCAATATCGTCGATATATCGTGAAAAACATGATTTGAGCGATCTAAATGGCATGCAAACATGCGGGAAAAAAGTGTAAAATATGGAGTGATCAAAATCCCCCAAGCTTACCTCTTACTCGTCCTCGAGGAAGATAAGTAAAAGGCGAACCCGGTGGATTTCGAAAACGAAAACGACGGAAAAAATGAAAAACGAAAAACGAAGAAGAAAGAAGAAAGCGAAGAGGGAAGCTGCTAGATCATTTTCTCAGGACGTGGGTTTTGCTTACTCATATAGCATGCACCGAATGTAACACACATGTCAAAGAATTTTATTTCGATATCATAGTATAATGGTGTAAATAGAAATAGAAAACCCAAGAACATTGTTATATCATGAAAAACGGAATAATTTTAGAATTAACATCGTCTGAATCATTTAAAGCGGTATACAATATCGCAGATCACACACTTTTCAATTGAATGCTTTCTATGAGGAGTATAAGAATATCACGCAATAGAATAGAAAGAATAGAAAAGCATGGATTTCATGAAATGAGTGCTAGGCATAGATTTCTGGACTTCGTGAAGCTAAAAATAATCTCACCGAGTATAGAATATTACTTAGCCTAGGTTGTCGTGCAACGTCAAGTAGTCACTCTCTCACACATCATCGGATTCTCTCCCCCAAGCTTATCTAAAAGCGTGGTGGCACAAAAACAATATTTACATCCCCATTTTTATGAAGCTCCAAAGTAATAAAAATAAAAACAAAAAAGAGGGAAAGAAAGAGAGAACACGAGATGGGATCTTTTATTGAGGTTCTTTTCCTTTTTTTTCTTTTTCTTTTTCTTTTCTTTTTTTTGGTATTCATATATACACAATGATCCTAATCAAAGAGAAATAAGGATTTACAAGAATTTTTCTTTTTCTTTCTTTGGGAAATTTGGAGCTAGGAATTAATAGCGGGGGAAATGCCATATATTAGAATCGCTAAGGGGAGATTCACCAATGATTTTAAAATAGAGAATTGATGTTCAAGATATGTGGAGAAAAAAATAAATATGTCTCTCAGTTCACTCTATAAGACGTGCACGACAACTTCAGCAGGGTAATCTAATCTACTCAGTTTCGATCATAAAAAAGCTAGACTAATCCAGATTTATCATAGCTAACAGCATTCAATCATCCTGAAGTGAAATGTACAAATCATGCATATAGAAGTGATATAGGAAAAGAAAACGGTACTCCAGATATAAGCATTCAATGCGTGAATCTTGGTGTGTTTTCTGCGATAGCATACATATGAATATTCAGACTCAGCTAGTAATAAAATTTCATCCATTTTCATGCTGAAAAAGTGTGGGTTACTATCTCTAAATACAAGGCAAATCATAGCATATGATATCAGAAATAAAATCTAAAACATGACAAATATAGCATGCATATATAGAGAAAGCTAACGCCACGTAATCATCATCACAGAAAAGTCATCTCTAGCATGAGATGAAAAAGAAATAAACATAAAGAGGGAAAGATAAAACTATATACAATGCAGCACTCAAAGAAAGTAAGAAAAACGTGATGCATGGTAAAAAGAAGAAAAAGTGATGAAAATGAGTGCAAATGCGGAAAACGGCGTGAAAAAACTAAAAATAAAGGTGGTAAATCGAAAAGAACGTGAGAACTCACTCCCCCAAGCTAAAGTGCACAGTGTCCTCAATGTGCGAAGTGTGGCACACCGAGAGACGCGTAATGTGAGGGGTAGGTGAGGATGCATGCATGATGAAAAAGAAAATAAAAATAAAGAAATGAAAAATATGATGTGGACATGATGCATGCAGATAGAGGAGTGAAATAGATATATAAGTGTGTCACCAAAAAACTCTCCCTCTCTCCCAAAAATGATATATAAATGTATGATCAAAATGTGTATCCAGAACAGTGAGGGGAGGGGGGGTGGGCAAAAGTGTCAGGACCCAGCAGAGACGGGCAGCACGACGGCAAGAGAGATCAATGGCATCAAGGGTGCCTAAGAGGGTGGGGCTGCGCCGTCTCCGTCCTGAGGCGGAGGAGGAGGAGGAGGTGGCTGGGGAACAGACTGCTGAGTGGGTGTGGGTGTGGGTACGGAAGCAGGCTGGGTGTGGGTAGGGGTGGGGGTGGGTACCTGCTGGGTGGGTGTGGGTACGGTCGGTACGCGAGGGAGCCGGTCGAGAATCTGCGTGAGGCAATAGTGAATGCCTGGGAGAAGGTCGAAACGGCTGGCCATGGTGGTGACGGTGGCAGACATGGTCCTAAGGTCACCTCTGAGGGCACTCACCGCCCCCTCGAGAGCACGAATGCTCAGAAGTACAGTGTCGGGGGGAGGTGGTGCAGAGGGACACACCTGTCTGTGCTGTGCAGGACGAGGCTGTCTTACTCGGGTGGCGTAGGTGATGGGCTCAGCAGGCATGTGGAGGTAGGGTGTTGTGCTCACAAGTGTGGGCCTAGCCTCAGGGTGAGGCTGGGCCGCAGGCAGGCGGGAAGTGGAAGCAACAGCAGCGGAAGTGGAGTATAAAAATGGCGACGAGGCGGCCAGAGAGGTCGGTGACACAGAAGTGAAGACAGACGTCACCACACTCTCAGAAAGTACAGCTGCGGTGGGGATAGAAGTGACTACCGCTGGGGAGGAAGTGTGTGGTCCGAAGGGCGAAATCCCAGCGGAGATCATGCTAGCCATGGTCTCCACGACCGCAGCAAAAGAGGCCTCTCCACGCTCGACAAATGTAGGTGGGCGCTCGGGAAGTGCAGAGCAAAGGGGCTCAACGGACAGAGGGCCAGCAGGAGTGGTGGGAGTGGTGGTGAGCGTGGAGGTAGTGGGGGTGGTCTCAGCGAGTGTACTCCCGACACCGGCAGAAGTGTGGACAGAGGTGTCAGGAGCAGCAGAAATATCGGGCTGCTGAGGGGCCACGGGGTCAGCGGGTGCAGCTGGGTCAGCGGGGCAGCGTGGGCAGCGTGGGCCTGCTCGGCCTCCTCGGCCTCGAGCACGTAGGCGGCGGGGATCAGGAGATCCATCACCGGGAGCCAGTCCACCTGTGCTGGTGCAATCTGTGTCCGAGCTGGGCTCGGAAGAATCATGTAATCGGCACCGAATGGACCATGCAGCCAGACCCAATGTCGCTGACCGTGCGGACGAAGCATCTTCATCCGGGCCATGACGTCTATGGACAGTGAAGTGGGGCCCGAAGAACGACGCAAATCGGCCGGTAGGTCCTCGTCGGTCATCAAGGTGAGAAGTGTGATCAGACCACCGCAGCATATCGGTGAGCGAGTGCCCACCGATACGATGATGCGGTCCAAAAACCAGCTCGCGATATCAATCACTACGGCGGGGACCAACTCGTCACTGTCCCTAGCTAGAACTCTGGGACGCGTCATCGCATAGAGCATATAAAGCTCTGGCATGGACATCGTCCCAGGCTCATACCTCGCCAAAAAGGTAGTCGCCATAAGGCGCTGAGCTATGCGGAGGCAGGGATGGACGATGGCCGAGGCCTTGGCCCTACTAGGGTCAAAGGCGGCAGGTAGACCCGTGATCCGGGCCCAGAAGGCGCCAGAATCGAACGAAGGTGGGGGAATGTGAGTGGGGGCGTAACCATGGTCGGCCCCGAGGACATCGGGCCACGAGAAGAATGCTCTCATCATACCGAGAGTGACCTGGCACTCCCGGTCCATGAACCTAAACGAGCATCCCTCGTCGGTCCGGGCGATAGAACTAAGGACCTCAAGTGTCGGACGGAGAAACGTGTCCGCCGACACCTGGAAGAAATCTGGCCAGCCCACATTTTCATACAACGTGAGCATCCCCTCGAGTACCCCCAGGCGTCCTAGGTCTGCAAGGTGCACGAACCTGGAGGGTACGATCGAGCACTGGGAGATGCGCTCGAAGACGACGCGGTGTGCGTCGTCTCGGAACGTAATCCCGAGCGGCCCGACAAGTGGTGCCGGTGGTGGTGGCTGTGGGACGGCAGGGAGTGGCTGTGCGGGGTGAATGGGCTGTGCGGGCTCTGCAGGCTGTGCGGGGTGTGCGGGGCCTGCAGGATGTGCTGGGTGAACGGGGTGTGGTGGAGTAGGCGGAGGAGAGTCCTCCACCTCGTGGGAGGGGCCGGCATCATCCGACCGCTTCCGCTTGGTGGAAGCTCTCCTCGACCGCGGCCGTGTCCGGGGCGGCATATGGCCCCCGGGTGCTCACCAAAGGCAATAAAAATGCGGCGTGCGTAAAATAAAGGAAAGAGTATACCGCGACACGCCGCGAGAGCAAAGTAATGGAAGCGTGCGAAGACGACGCCTCCACGTAGCCCAAAACAATCCCCGGAAGCTCCCCTGGGCTCCCCTAAGCTCCCCAATATAACCTGCGCATCAAACGAAGAGATTAGCGTGTAATATTCAAAACGTATGGGGGGTTAGGGGTAGAATGGATAGAAATTGAATTTAATTTGGGATTGGGGTTCGTTAGACATATGGATCATCAGAAAATACACAAAAGAGGAGGAAAAAGGCGAAAAATCGGGTTACTGGAGCGCGGCCGGAGTTGTGGCCGCCGGCGGCGACTCGGGAGGAGGCGCGGCGGGCTCGGCCGACGATGGGTGGCCGAGCGGCAGCGGCGGACGAGAGATCGGGTGAGTGGGGGAGAAGCTGCGGGCGAGGGAAGTCGAGCGGGCGTGATTTGGGATTTTTACTCGTTTCGAAAAACGCGCCCCCCCCGCGCCCCCCTTTTATAGAAAGAGTTACGACTCGGCCGAGTGACTATGTCGCTCGACCGAGTGAACTCAACGGAAAATTCCTCCCCGCTTATGCTTCGGCCGAGTGGCCTCTCCACCCTCGGCCGAGTGGAGTAAGTCCATTCGGCCGAGTGGCTCAAGCTACTCGGCAAGACTCGCCTTAGGAGTGTATCAGTTTTACTCGGCCGAGTGAATATATATACTCGGCCGAGTAGCAATTATACTGAAATCAAGAAAAGAAACAGAGAGTTGGGTACAACAGACTTCCCTCGTTCGAGAGCCGCTCGGGTGGACGAACTTGTGTGCTCGGCCGAGTGACTAGTATACTCGGCCGAGTGAACCTTGTTTTCTGCTGTTTGGCTTCGTTTGGGCTCTAAACTCTGTTTTTCTTCCTCCAGTCGATTTCATCTTCCTCCTAAGCATTGAGCGCCTTCCTGGAGCGCTCCTCGTCGCCTTGTTCATCCTCCTAATGATAGGTACCTTGTTCTCCTCTCCTGTCAAAGAAAAATAGGACCCGTTATCACGAAATTTTTGGGCGAACGACTCAAAACACTAATACTTTCTAAAACAAAAATAAAGGAAAAGTAAAAATAAAGCGATAACCGTCGGGTTGCCTCCCGACAAGCGCTCGTTTAAGGTCGTGAGCTCGACCCCCTTTGGTTTTCAATTAATGCGGGATATTGGGTGCATATGAGATGCACACGTCAAATTTTCCGGGGAGAACGCTTAAATTTTGATGTTGTGGCGGGGCGTCCTTCCTCGGTGCTCCTTTGCATCGGGTAGTGTTGGGGGGTGGCTCCCCCAAGCTAGAGCTTTCTCCGGGCCTCGGCTTTACCGGTGACACCGATTTCCGTATCGGCGGGGCTTTCTTCGGAGACTTCAATTTTGAGAGCTTGCAAAGCTCTCGAATCCTTGCGACATCAGCGTCGCCTTCATCAATTTCAGTGGAGAAGTCGGGGGAATCATTTATCTTCTCTTCTTGGCCCAAATCCGGGCCTTCCTCAAAATCTTCATTGAATAGAGCGCCGATCGAATGGGGGATCGCCTCCTCAATAACCTCGTCAAGGAGGTCCATATAGTCCAGCTCCTCGTGGTAATGCATGTGTTTCATTGCCTTAGGAATATAAAGCTCCACCTCGATGTTGCCGACGTTCAATGTTAGGGTACCTTCTCGTACGTCGATAATGACACCGGCGGTGGCGAGGAACGGTCGTCCAAGTATTAACGACGTATCTCCCTCTTCCTTGACATCCATGATCACGAAGTCACATGGCAAACATATGCCCCCCCGGGACTTGTAGCGGGATGTCCTCCGCGATCCCTACCGGCCTTGTGATCCGACCATCGGCTAGTTGTATCCGCATGTCGGTAGGCTTCAATTTTGTCCCGGTGTTTAGCTTTAGGAACATGGAGAGAGGCATGAGGCTAACACTAGCCCCTAAGTCCACTAATGCCTTTTGAAGGGGGACGCCGCCTAAGGTGCAAGGAATTCGAAAACTCCCCAGGTCTTTGAACTTAGCGGGCTCCTTCTCTCTCTTGGTGAACCAAGTCCCCTCCTCAGCTAGCATTATTTTCTCCTTCCTCTTTCTCCCCGAAATCAAATCCTTTAAAAATTTTGCGTATGTCGGGATCTCAACGATAGCATCAAGAAAGGGAATATTGAGGCTTACCCCTCTCAAATATTCGAGAAACTTCGCTAGTCGCTTCTCCATCTTCGCTCTAGCAATCCTTTGAGGGAATGGTACCGGTGGCATAAAACGCCTCTCTTCAAGCAATTGCTCCGCTCTCGACTTTTCTTTTTCTTGCGGCTCTTTCTCCGGCTCAACTTCAATGATAGGTTCACTTGGCTCTGCTCTCTCCACCACGGGCTCCTCGGTTGGAATCATGACGGGAGTGGTATCCTTCCCGCCTCTAGTTGTAACCGCAACCACGGCATTAATGTGGCCGGTGGCGCCCCGTGGGTTTTGCTCGGGTTGAGCCGGCAATTGTTGAGTATTTCGATTGAGCAACGCCAATTGCTCTGAGATTTGGGCCACAACGGTTGTAAGAGAGTCTTGGCCCGCCTTCAAGGAAGCATTGATTTTCTTTTACTCGACCATAAACTCATCCACCTTAGCTTCAAATTCGGATCGTTGATGAGCTTGCGGGGGGTTTGGATTTCTCCACCCTTGATTGTATCCGGGCGGCCTATAGGGTCCAACTTGTTGCTTTGGTGGGAAATGTTGTTGTGGAGGCCCCCTCGGTGGATAATGTTGTTGTTGTGGTGGCGGTCGAGCTTGTTGAGGTTGTTGCGACGGGTTCAATGCTCCTTCATTGTTGGCATAAGAGAAACCGGGATGGTTTCTAGTGGCCGGATTGGCCCAATATCCTTGGTTCCCCGCGACGTATTGAACTTGCTCCAAGGATCCCTCTCCTTGTTCGCCTCCCAAATACATAGCTTGAGATTGGTCTTGCCAATCACACATTTGATTCGTTGGTGCGGATGTGGAAGGGGTTCCTTGGGGCTCCGTGATATACTTCTCCAGTCTCTCCACTACCTTGTGGAGAGAATCGAACTTGTTTGTCAGCTCCGCTACGGCCTTTGCCTCATAAATGCTAGATGGCTTCAAGGAGGACGAAGAGTGTCCTCGCTCGTCACCCCATTGTTGATTGTTTGAGGCCATCTCCTCAATCAGGGCCGTAGCTTCGTCAGGAGTCTTCGATAGGATGGCACCATTTGCCGCCGCATCAATAATCTGCTTGGTCCCCGGTTGGAGACCATTGTAGAAGCTATGAACTAGCTCCCAATCTTCGATGCTATGGTGGGGGCATTGATGCTGCAGATCTTTGAAACGCTCCCAAGCCTCATAGAGTGTCTCTTGGGGTCCTTGCTTGAAGGACATAAGAGCACTCCTAATCTTTACCGTCTTGGAGGGCGGATAGAACTTGTCAATGAACGCACTCGCCAACTCGTCCCATGAGGTAAAGACTCCGTCAGCTTGCGTCCTCAACCAATAAAGAGCTTTGTCCTTTAATGTGAATGGGAAGAGGCGCAGTCTGATGGCATCTAGGGTGACGCCCGGCATCTGAAATGTGGCGCACTTTGACAGAAATAGCTGGATGTGGTAGTGAGGATTTTCATGGGCGTTCCCATGGAATGGATCCCGCTGCATCAGAACCACTAGTCCGGTTTTCAGTTCAAAATTCTTGTCGGCCGCCAACTCCGGCACGACATTGGATGAGGTCGTAGAAGAGGTCTTAGGCCGAAGCCTATCGCGAATGGAAATGATCCTCGCCATTCTTGCCGTCAATTGTTCCGCAGTTTTCGGATTTTGTCTCCTCTCCGCTCTAATTCTCCGCACAGTACGTTCAATCTCGGGATCAAATAATATAGCTTCAGGGTCCGCCGTTGATCTCGTGTACATGCAATGAGAAAACAGAGTTTCAAAGAAATGATTAGCACAGTGGAAGGGTTAGATATAAAACAAAGAAGTAAAATAAAAAGAAGAAATAGATAGGGTGATAAGATCAAACACTATCGCCTCCCCGGCAACGGCGCCAAAAACTTGATTGACTCCGGGCGTACACCCAAAAAGAGCGACCGTGTAGTTTTACCGCAAGCGCACGGTGTAGCGGCGAGCGGGTTATCGAACACAGGGAGGACGAATGACGGTGTCTTCTCCGAACAACCTGGCTATAGGAACAGAAAAGGGGAATTTGCCTTTTGGCGATCCTGTCACAATCGTCAGACAAAGTATGGAGATATAAAATCAAATAAAGACGCCTAGGGAATGGGGAATTCCCGCTACTCACTGTATCTCGTCAATGTGATTCATTGGTATCACAATTGCTAGGGTAGAATTTCGGATGAACTAGTTGCAACTGAATGTAAAACCTAGCTCACGCTCTCGCGCTGTTGCCGGTCTATAGCTAACCTAGGGTTGGGTCCAATCTCTTGCAAACACTAGCCTAGGCAAGCTAGCATTAGGATCAACATCATCGTTCAATCGCGCCCCGAGCCCACTCTCGTGCAAACTCGGGCCACGACCTAGGTTGGGATAGTTCCTACCCGTCCAATCTCTTGCAAACGGGTATCAGCATGGAATTGCAACCGAGAACCCTAGTATCGGTCCAATCTCTTGCAAACCGATACTGCGGAAACTCAATTTCAACCCAATTCGGATTTCTAGGGTTTCCTATCGAATTGGGATCCAATCTCTTGCAAATCCCAATCGATATGAACACCTAGCTATCCGTGTTAAATCGATCCCAAACTAACCCTAATAGCAATTCTAGCAATATTTCTACCAAATCATCACAAATCAGAAATTGGGCTAGTAGGGTTCATCCCCACGCCCCAAGACGTTAGGACTACTCACAATTCATAGCACAAATACAAAAATAATCAATGGAATTAACAAGAGAATTCATCACAATATTCAAATAAGCGATAAAAATAGTATTTTTAAAGGAGAGGGAGACAAACCAATAGAGTTCTCCAAGAATCTAACAAAAATAAACTTTTCTCTCCTCTCCAATCACAAGAATCAAAAGCTAAAAAGTTTAATCTAAAAAGCTGCAAAAAGTAAAGGAAAAAGCTCTCTAACCTAGGTCAAAAACTGGGGTTAAATACCCCCCAAAATCGTCCAAAAAACTGTGACAAAAATGCCCCTGCGCAGCCTGAAAATCGCAATTTACGCTACAGGCAGCGCGGCTCACTCGGCCGAGTGACAAAAGTCGCTCGGCCGAGTGAGAAACCCTGAGAAATTCCAGTAAGTCTGGGTCTTCGGGGGTCTTCACTTCGGGGGTCGCTCGGCCGAGTGAGTTGTCGTCACTCGGCCGATGGCTTCTATTCACTCGGGCGGTCGGTAATTTCCACTCGGCTGAGTGGGTCTTCTGAAGCTCAGGCAGACGAAAAACAGTAAGTTGGCTCTTTTGGATGGGTGTCGTCTGAGTGCCACTCGGGCGGACGGGGTCTCGTCACTCGGCCGATGTGGCTTCCGATGCTCAGCCGAGTGCACACATGAAGTGTGTCCGATCTGGTCTGCCGAGCGGTGTCTCGCTGGTCGGCCGAGTGACTCCTTCACTCGGCCGAGTGAGACACCAAAAATGCCCAAACAGCTTGTTTTTGCCTCCTCATCGCTCTTGCGACGTTCTTTCTTCTTCCGCTCCTCTCCAATGGAAAAATACCCCTCGGGGAGGTCGTCGGTGACACTCTGAAGTAGGCGTATCTCGGGATCACTCCAAATCGCTCCAAATCACTTGAAATACGACAAAAACAACAAATCGTGAAAAGTATCGCAATATCGTCGATATATCGTGAAAAACATGATTTGAGCGATCTAAATGGCATGCAAACATGCGGGAAAAAAGTGTAAAATATGGAGTGATCACTCACCAGGTGGCCCTATGCCAATTCTGCCCCAACGCTATTGGTTGTATTGTTGGGTTCGTCGTTCTCTGTGCGCTAAAGGGGATCGAGCCGTCTCTCCGACTATTCACCCAATTCTACCACCTGAGTTACCACCAGTCGAGGGCCTGGCTATACATCAGTGCTCAGCCAAAGAAGAGCCTAGTGTTGGGGCTGCCGAGCTCCCTGAAACGTTGGAAGGGGGAATACATCTTCGTCGGCCTCCCTTCGGAGGTGGATTTCCCGACCCGCTGGGAGGTCACAAGCACACTGGTGCTCGAGCCCTAGCCTACTCTGCCCTCGTTTCCCAGTGGGGCTGAAGGAGTCGGTTTTTTCTGATTGTGGAGTGGCTGCACGGCTGGCTAAGAACTGCTGCCTCCCTTTGGACCAATCCGTGTTGGACGGGGTGCAGGGTGATCGCCTAGCTGCCTTCGTGGTCCAGGCTGGTTAGCAAGTGAGGATCTTCGCTCCCCTTGCCCCTAGTAGTTGTCCTCGTCTAATTCCTGTCTCTTTAGTGTAGTTATCCTCAGTCAGGCTTTCGATGAGACGTCAATTCGCGGCTCTCTCGTAGGCCAAGGCTGACTCGACGCAGAAACTCGAGGCCGAGGGGGTGAAGGAGAGGCGAGCCAACTAGCCGAGGTGTGCATTCGATCCTTGGAGATTCAGGTGGCCGAGCTCTCCACCGCTTTGGGGAAGTCAGAGCTGGAAAAGGCCCTGGCCTTGGTCGAGAAAGTGAAGGCCGGGGATCGGATCGCTGAGCTCATGGAGGCCGCTGAAACAGCTGTCGAAGCTGGTGTAGATACCGTCTATGTTGCGCGGCCGACGCCTCAGAGCTTACTAGCCTCTTGGAGGCGATGGAGGAGAGAGAGCGAGTACTAGTGGCTAAGCTCAATTCAAGCTCCAGTGAAGCTGAGAAAGAGCGGACGGAGCATCAGTGCCAGGTTGCCGCCCTCGAGGGTCGGATTCAAGAGCTGGGGGCGATGGATCGCGACCAGGTCGCTCGGGACACTGGACGAGTATGCCACGTCCTTCGTGGCCGAGGCGGTGTTCAAAGCGTATGAACGTGGATTTGTCCGCTATCAGTCCGAGATCCAGCAAAAATTCCCGCTTTCAGGGATCAATTTTGAGGAGCTCCGGTTGGATTCCGACGACGAGGAGGTGGTGCGGGGTGGTCCCCCTGAGCAGTCAGAAGATGTCCCCGAAGGGGCCCTGGGCGCGGGCAAGGGAGCAGGGTCTTAGTCTTTTAGCTTTGTCGTTTCCTGCGAGCTTGCGCTCAGCCTTTTGTGTAATACGCCCCATTTGTTTGGAGACTGAAATTCCATTTCTTGCTTGCGGTTGCTCGTCCTTCTCCTCGGGGAATGTCCCATTTCGGGTCCTACTGGGGATTGGGTGTCCTGCCTGCTGGGGGAGTTGCCCCCAGCCTTACGGTGGATTAGGTCGGTCGGCCAGCTGGGGGAGCTATCCCTCAGGCTTATGGCTGATCAATACACCGACATGCTGGGGGAGTTGCTCCCAGCCTTATAGTCGGTTGGATCGTCAGTCTGCTAGGGGTGCGACCCCTGGTTTTACGACTGATCATCGGGGCCACCTGCTGGGGGAGTTGCCCCCAGCCTTACGGTATGCCCCATGACCGACCCGCTGGGGGAGTTGCTCCCAGCCTTACGGCTGGCCCTATGTCTGACCTGCTGGGTGAGTTGCTCCTAGCCTTATGGTCGGCCAATTAACCAACCTGCTGGGGGAGTTACCCCCAGCCTTACGGTCGGTTGGTGTCGTTCCGCCTGCTGGGGGAGCTACCCCCAGTCCCACGGCGGGACGACGGACCGACCTACTGGGGGAGTTGCCCCAGCCTTATGATCGATCCTCATAACCGGCTGGTCAGGGAGATTACCCCTGACCCACCAGTTGGTTGTGCGGACAACCCGCTAGGGGTTTGCTCCCTAGTCTTGCGGTCTACCGTCGAGACATTAAGCTATTGAGGTTTCCCTCATCCTGAGTAAGTCTATCAAGGAAATAAAGAGGAGAATGATTTGTTCCTTCATTTTAAATGCATTCATTCGGATAGAGGGAAGTAGATACATTTGTGGACGATCTCACTGATAGTATTTGCGCAAGTGCTCGACGTTCCAGGAGTAAGTCAGGACCTTCCCTTCCAAATTAGCTAGACGATAGGTTGCAGGTCCGAGGACCTCGGTGACCTTGTAGGGGCCCTCCCATTTAGCCGCTAGCTTCCCTTTGCGGGTGATCCCTGGGCTGAAGGTCGCCCTTCTGAGGACCAGATCCCCTTTGGCGGAAGTTCCTCCCCCTAACCCGGGAGTTGTAGTAGCGGGCCACCTTGTGCTTCTGCCGAATGATAGTGGCCAAGGCCTGCTCCCATCGATCACCCAGGAGTTCCAGACCAAGCTCCAAGCCCTCCGTATTCCTCCCCTCATCGAAATGCCTTATGCAGAGGGACTCCTCGCCCACCTCGACAGGCACCATTGCCTCGGTGCCATATGCAAGCATGAAAGGGATTTCGCCTGTGGCTTGTTTGTGAGTCGTCCTGTACGACCAGAGTATCCCCGGGAGTTCCTCTGCCTAGCTTCCTTCGGCGTCCGTCACCTTCTTGCGGAGGGGCTCAATGGCGCACTTGTTTGCAGCCTCCGCCATCCCATTGGTCTAGGGGTGTGACACCGAAGCGAAAAGGAGGTTGATCTTCCATTCTGTGCAGAAGTCTTTGAACCCAGTGGAGTCGAATTGCTTTCCATTGTTCGTGACGATGGCTCGGGGGATCCCAAACCTGGAGATGATGACGTTCCACATGTAGCTCTTCACCTTCTTCCAAGTGATGGATGCAAGGGGTTTCGCCTAGATCCATTTGGTGAAGTAGTCCACCGCCACGATCAAGTACTTCCTCTGCCCCCAACCGGGAGTGAAAGGCCCGAGGATGTCGAGCCCCCACTTCGAGAAAGGTATAGGGCTGACTATCGGGATAAGCTCCGACGGGGGAGATGAGCTGAGTTCGGCGAACCTCTGGCACTCCTGGCACCTTTGGACGTATTCAGTCACGTCGTTGACCAAGGTGGGCCAGTAATACCCTTGCCTCAGGATTTTTTTGGGCGATCGTTTTGCCCCCGTGGTGGTTCCCACAGATCCTGCACCTCCCAGAGGACATAGTCGGCCTCCCGAGGCCCGAGGCACTTGAGGTAGGGAAGGACGTCCGTCTTCATCCAGCGTCTCTTGTACAATGCCCCTTCGTGGATTACGTATCGGAGTGCCTTTCGTTCCAGGGACTGACGTTCGTCCAGGTCCGTCGGCACTTCCCCATTAGAGAGATACTGAACGATCGGGTCCATTCACGTGGGGTCCTCATCGATGGCCATGACTTCCTTCTCCTCCGTACTAGGGAACTGGAGGCTCTCCACGTAGATGGCACGACCTAACTCCTTTGGAGAGGATGAGGCCAGCTTGGATAGGGCATCTGTGCGGGCGTTCTCCGACCGTGGGAGATGGAGGGGCTCGCTTAAATTTGGACAGCTCAGTCTTGGCCGTGGCGAAGTACTTCTGCATCGCCTCTTTGCATGCCTCGTAGTCTCCCTGTAGCTGGTTGATGACAAGCTTTGAATTGCTGAGGAGACGTACGGACTCGGCTCCGAGCTCTCTGGCCAGACTCAAACCGTTTACGGCAGCCTCATACTCGGCCACATTGTTGGTGACCGGAAACTCGAACCGAAGCGCGTACTCGACGACGCTTCCCTCAGGCGATCGAATTACTATACCGGCTCCATTCTCTGCCCTGGTAGCTGATCCGTCTACATGGACTACCCACATATCCTGGTTCCCCGTGCGACTGGCAAAAACGATGTCAGCCGAAAGGAAATATAAAGGTTGGAGGGTTACCGCAGCCGGGCCTTTTTCTTCAGAGGGGCTTCCTCCTTCTATGGTACATTCGGCGATGAAGTCCGCTAGGGCCTGCCCTTTTATGGCCGTCCGTGGCCTAAATCGAAGGTCGAACTCGCTCAGCTCCACTCCCCAATTCAGCATACTCCCCATCCGGTCAAACCTTTTGAGCTTCTGTTCGAGTTGGGAGTCAGTGAGGACTTGTATCGTGTGAGCCTGGAAGTAGGGTCGGAGTCTTCGAGCTGAGAGCTCGAGGACATACGCGAGCTTCTCCATGGGCCTGTACCATCCCTCGGCGTCCTTTAAGACTCGGCTGGTATAATACACTGGTCTTTGAACTCTGTTGTCCTCCCTGATCAAGACCGAGCTCACCGCCTCGCCCGTGCAGGCTAGGTAGAGGCTAAGTGATTCCCCTTCTCGTGGCTTGGATAGGAGCGACGGGCTGCGGAGGTACTCCTTAAGTTCAGCGAACGCTCGGGCGCAGTCCTCGTCCCACGGCACTATCTTCCTTTTGTCGGCAGGCTCAGCAATCGCCCTTCTCAGGGGTTTGAAGAACGGAAGGGACCTCTCCGCCGATTTGGAAAGAAAACGCTCCAGTGCGGCGATGCAGCCATTCAGTCTCTGTAGCTCTTTGATCGTCGTTGGTTCCCTCATTTATCAATGCCTCGATCTTGTCGGGGTTGGCCTCAATCCCACGATTAGTGATCATGAACCCCAGAAACTTGTCGGATTTCACCCCGAACGTGCACTTCGTGGGATTAAGTCGGATGTTGTGTTTCTGTAGCCGCTTGAAGGTTTCCCTGAGGTCAGCGACATGATCAGCCGGCCCTCTCGACTTGACCAACATGTTGTCTATGTAGACCTCCAAGTTCCTCCTTATCTGAGAATCGAATATCTTGTTGACCATTTTCTGGTAGGTCGCCCCCCCCGTTCTTCAGACCGAAGGGCATCTTCTTGTAGCAGAAAGTCCATCAGTCCATAGTGAAGGACGTCTTCTCTTCGTCTCGAGGGTCCATCTGAACCTGATTGTACTCGGAGTAGGCATCCATGAAGCTGAGCAGCTCGTAGCCAGATGCGTTATCCACGAGGTAATCGATGCTGGGCAGTGGGTAGCTGTCATTAGGGCATGCCTTGTTGAGGTCGCTGAAATCCACACACCTTCGCCACTTCCCGCTGGACTTCTTGACCATCACGACGTTGGATAGCCACTTTGGGTACCAGACTTCCTGGATGAAGCTGGCGTCCAGAAGGCGTTCCACCTCCTTGGAGGCTGCCCTCTTCTTTTTGCCACTCAGGTTCTGCTTTTTCTGCCTGACCGGCTTGAAATTGGGGTCGGCGTTCAGCTGGTGCATGATCACTCGGGGATCTACACCGGGCATGTAGTCGGGCGACCATGCGAAGACGTCCAGGTTGGCCTCCAAGCACTCGATCAACTCACCTCTCAAGCCAGGATCACGTCCGGACCCGATGGAGACGAACCTTCCTTCAACTTCTGTGAATGGGATCAGCTCCGGCTCCTCCCCAGGAGTGGGCCTCGGTCCGTACCTCAAGTCCAGGGTGGCCACCGGGTCATCATATCGCTCCACGTGTTCCCCGTTGGTCAGCTGGTAGAAGATTTCCGGCTTCCTGGGTCGCCCTCAACCTGTCCAACCCCCCTCGGGGTCTGTAACCTGACCGTCCGATGGAGAGTTGAGACCACCACACCGATAGCGTTGAGGAGCGGGTGACCGATGATCCCATTGTATGCTGATCCGATCTTCAGCGCCACGAACTCCATCGTCAGGGTCACCGAGTCGAGCGACTCCCTGAGCGTGACAGGGAGGCGGATGACCCTGACCATGGGCACAGAGTGGCCCGTGAAGCCTATTGCGGGCCCCGAGTAGGGCTCCAGGTCTTCGTCTCGCAGGCCCATCCTCTCGAGGGTCGACATGAAAAGTATGTCGCATGAGCTGCTGGTATCAACGAGCAGTCGCCTTACTACGGCTGCGTTGATGACTGCGGAGACTACGAGTGCTTCGTCAGGCCGCGGCTTTTCCCTCACGGCACCCCCCTCGCCGACTGGGAGGGGCAAGGAGGGGTCTCCGGCCACCACGCCATAGTCCCCCACGCGGCCAGCCCGGGGTCTGTCCGGACCCCCGGCCCGCGGCCCGTGCCAGGTCACCATACTTCTCCTCTGCCGATCGTGATACGGCCCCAGTGTCGACACCGGGGCTGCACCCCTCTTTCGCCGTGATGGGCGAGATCACATCATCGTTGGTGTGGTTGCTTTATGTGGGTGTTAGTTTCGTTCTCACAGACGGCGCTAGATGTTTACGGGTGTTTTCTCACCATAAGGTCGTTGACCGAAGACTTGACGGTCAACATGGTCAAGGGGTCGGTTGGGATCCCTTGGTTCTTCCGAGCAGGTGTGTCCTTGATGTTGGACGCGCGATTCCCATCCTCGGCTCGTGAAACGGGTCGCTTGGAGGGTGGAAGGCCTCGGTCAGCGCTGTGCGGAGGGGCAGCCTCGGCACCCGGGTTAACGTTCGGCCTCGGTCGATCAAGTGCCGAGGGGTAGCCCCGGCGCCTCGATTACTGCTCGGTCTTCGGTCGGTGGCGACACTCGCTAATAGCGGGCGGGTTCGTCCTGCTCTGAGAAGTAGCCTCGGCGCCTCGGTCTGCTCCTTCCTAAATAGACGAAAAAACTCGTCAGGGGGGCCGGACCTTGGTTCCGACCAAGTCCCCTCCGATGCTTAAATCAGAACGGATCTGAGCGATGCTCGGCGGGATCGGTACGGCTCGAAAGGAGGCCACCACACGTATCCTCGATCCAAGCTATGGAAGAGGAAAAATAGGAAAGCAAGGTCGGTGAATGGAATACCTCCGTTGTAGGTGTCTCGGATTCCATCCCCTTCCTGGTCGTCTCTGTTGTCCTTTTATAGGGGTATGACCCACGATTGCCCCTAGTCCACGCCCCTTAACTGCTCCCCGTGCCCCCGCGATCCGCCCCCACAGAGGTGCCTGCGCGCATCGTGGGAAAGTCGATTAATGGGCTCCTTAATGGTCATAAAGGTGCCACGCTTTTAGGGGAACGGTTATCTCTTGCGGGCGTGGGCCGATCGTGCAGATTCCGTGTTGTTGCCAATCCGACTCCGAGTCCTCTCGTGGGCTTCGTCGGATGGACCAAAACCCCTTAGTGGGCTTCCCGTTCTAGGTTGGGCTTGGGCTCCTTGTTCACCTGAGGTGCGGGCTCTATCAACCTGATGGGGTGATGGACGGCCTGGACGATGGCCAAGAAAGGAATCACCTCCTTGGTCACATGATTACCGTTTATCTCATCTTAAGAGATGCATTATTTGTTTAATCTGTTATTATTTTTAAATTTAATTGTCTCTATCCCTATGCGGTCATAATGACGGAATGTCAAAGAGAAAACAAAAGGCGAGCAGTTTTTTCAAACACGATAGCGCCGGCCTTCGGGGCATTCGCTTTCGGCAGTCCCCCGACGGCACCGTGACCCCATAACAAAGTCAAGCAGAAACGGGCGTGCGGAGTCGGTGTGGACCACTGGCACGTGTCGGTGGACAGACCACCGCCCACTCACCCCCCCTTCATCATGCTCTCTCAGTCTCAGCGCTATCGGCAGCCACCCCCGAGCCCTCAAGTCCTAATCTCAATTAATTAATCCAGCATTATTACACCCTCCCGATTAAAAATATCAGCATTTCCTACTCGCTCGCGTCAGTTCCCAGTCCCCCTTTCCACCAGAAATTTCTGTGGGCAGTTGACCGATGACCAGCAATTCCATTATATTATTAATTTAACTCCCCAATTAATTGTGAATGAAATCCAATTTATATAATAATGCAACCATACTCTTGTTTATGAGTTGAATAATGATATCCAACTGGGCAGATGCTTTATCAAGGATGGGTACAAATTCAATAAATATGTAACTATGGGATGAAGGCTTCACTCGCGGAGATGGGCATTGGAGGGCTTGGGTTGGGTGGTGGCGTTGTCAACCGAGAGCACCCATGTTGTCCAATCAGCGATGGCCTAGTTTGACTTGAGCTACGTGGGATTAGCATAATAATTAATGGTTATACTTAAAAGGGTCAACGCTAGTGGTGTGGGATTAGTGGAAGGGAATCAACATCTTAATCAGCGAGCTAATAAAAGTTTAGCCAGTCAGACACTCGGACTAATGGAGGAGGATTCCTCAGTCACAGTTATCGACAAGATTGGGCATCACAATGGAGGCACGAATTGCTTCAGTTTAACCCAGGCATGTGCTCAATGGACGTATATGATTGGCATGCCACTACACCAATATTGCAGTTTGTGTTTTGACCACGGCATAGACGAATGCATGGGCTTGAATCGAAAGGATCTTCATTAATGTTTTCTTTATATGCTAAGCCAACTGTTACTGCAAACTTGAACCAAACTTTAGTGTGGATATCTCTCTTAAGCCTCACCGAATTATTCCCCATAGCTGAAGTTGTCAGTATGCTAACAATCAGGGATGACAATATCAACCGGACCCCGCAGAACAGGGCCAAAACTCAACTCACTTGTTCGACGATGGATAGTTCTGCAAGTGTGTATATCCAAACGCAAATCAGAAACAGTCTCACTCTTCCTTGATGTAACTTGGACCCAAAGTTTTGATGGGGTGGATACGAGCTAAAAATTAGACACATAAAAACTTTCCACTCCGTTAAAATTAGCCTAATCTAAACCTAATCCAATCCTAAAAGACATGTTTTATGTGGCACCGCTTTCCTTTAATCTGGCGCTAGTGGTGGACAAGGGTTTTGGGCATGATCGGTCCGATCCAAACCTGCCCTTAATCAGGTCCGAATCGATTCCAGGTTGAACCCGCCAACACGGATAAAATCTATAGGTCATGAATGGATGGGGGTACCATAGCCCACATCAACCAGAATCTAACTAGTTTTGATTTAATATATATACATTTTGTACATACAGCCATACATACAAAACCTAATAATGTACATATGCAGACATAGCAAGAAGTGTCTGCATAAGAAAATTTGATGTGATGTTAGTCATATACATTGTTTTCTCCTTTGAATTTTTTGGAATTGATGTATACATCATAGGTAATCACCATACCAAAAAGCAGGTCTGCATAAGAAAATTTCATGTGATGTTAGGGCTTGTTCTTTTGAGTGGAAGTAGGGGAGGGAAAGTTGGGAAGAAAAGGAATTTTGGAGAGAGAAAAATGGGGTTTTGTGTTCTTTTGGGGGGGAGAAGTTGAGAGGAATTTGTAGGGGAAAAGTTATGTGGGTCCCAGTAAACTTTTTTGTGTTCTTTTGATGTTGGGAAAGTTGGGAATGAGAAATGAAATTGTGGTATGTGGTAGGGAGAGGTGAGAATAAGCTAATTTAACCCCCCCAATGGATATCAAATTAAACTTGAACATATCAAACAACACAAAACAAAGAGCATATAGGGTATGGCAGCCAGGACCAAGGGGAGGAAAAAAATCAGATTCATATGAATATCAACTGAACCATGCACATATCAACATGGCATGAACAATGAGCATATAGGGTCAGGCAGCCAGGAGAAAGGGGAGAAAAAAATTCGGTTTCATATGGATATCAAAGTAAACTTGCACATATCAACTTTCACAGAGAAATGAGCATATAGGGTATGGAAGACAGGACCAAGGGGAGAAAAAAAATTCAGATTCACATGGATATCAACTTAAACTTGCACATATAAAAAAGCACAAAGCAATGAGCATATAGGGTATGGAAGACAGGACCAAGGGGAGAAAAAAAATTCAGATTCACATGGATATCATCTTAAACTTGCACATATAAAACAGCACAAAGCAATGAGCATATAGGGTATGGCAGCAAGGAACAATGGGGGAAAAACATCAGATTCACATGGATATCAACTGAAACTTGCACATATCCCAGTCAAACCAAAAATAACAGTTTCATATCCAAATCAGGACAAGTTATCCGACAACCCATTCATACATTCTTCGTGTTCACGACCAACAACATTAAAATGATTAGGCCTAATATAGAAAACAACAAACACTTAATGGTGTCAATATCTCCGATAATCCTATTCATTTTCTCCGTGTTTCTCTCAAGTTGTCCAACTACCGTACCCACCTGCCCCTCTAGATCGTAAACCCTGCTATCCGACAATGTGCTTGAAGAGCTATCCAAAATCTGTCCCCGTTCAATCGCATCCTTCAAAAGGAGTATAACGTTGCGCGACCAAGCATTGTGAGGGAGGTCCTTCCAGTCGAAGAATCCGCAGTGTTCGACGCGAGACGAACAAGTCCAATATCTCCTCCCAGGGTCGCGCCGGGACCAACATGTCTGCCTTGGGCACCTCAGGCCACAATGGCAAAGCCGGTAGTCTGATGGATCACAGTCCAACTCATCCCGCGGGTGTGATCGTTCTGACGGGTTAGAGCTTCCACTCATTAGACCCTGCAAAATTACAGATTAGTAATGGAAATATGAAAGATACAAGAAACTGATGAGATAATTGTCATTGAAAGACGTACCTATGATGGTATAAGAAGGATGACAATGGAGACGACGTCTTGGAGGAACAAGAAAGAGGAAAATTTTTTTGCATACACAAAATATGACAAACCGTAAATGCAAAAACAACATAAATGCAGAAACCATAAAAGAGTCTATACAATTATAGAGTCTGAAAGACAGAAACAAGGGAAGCAAAAATTTCAGATTCATATGGATTTCAAGTCAAACTTGCACATATCACCCTGAAAAAACCATAAAAGAATTTATACAAGTATAAGCCCTCAGAAATGTAGGTAATCATTTCCCAATTCTGGTTGCTGGAGGTTGCTCAATTTTTATAATTGTATAGACTTGTACATATCAAACAGCACAAAGCAAAATACATATAGGGTATGGAAGCAAGGACCAAGGGGAGAAAAAAATTCAGTTTCATATGGAAATCATAATAAACTTGCACATAATACAGATAATAAAAATGAGCCATCCAGCCAACCTTCCAAGAAATTGGGAGTAGGACGACAAGCGGTCATATGTGAACACCCTTCATCATTGGGCATGAAGTAAACATATCGAGCCTATATGGTAATGCTCACATAACATGGAGCATAAAGGGGCTGGAGGCAAGGACAAAGGGGGGGGAAAAATCAGATTCACATGGCTATCAATTAAAACTTGCACATATCAAACAGCACAAAGCAATGAGCAGAAAGGGTATGACAGGCAGGACCAAGGGGAGAAAAAAATTCAGATTCACATGGATATCAACTTAAACTTGCACATATCAAACAGCACAAAGCAATGAGCATATAGGGTATGGAAGACAGGACCAAGGGGAGGAAATAAAATTCAAATTCACATGGATATCATCTTAAACTTGCAAATATCAAACATCACAAAGCAATGAGCATATACGGTATGGAAGACAGGACCAAGGGGAGAAAAAAATTCAGATTCACATGGATAGCAATTTATACTTGCCCATATCAAACAGCACAAAGCAATGAGCATATAGGGTATGGAAGACAGGACCAAGGGGAGAAAAAAAAAATCATATGTCATGTGGATATCAATTTAAACTTGCACATACCAAACATCACAAAGCAATTCCCATATAGGGTATGGCAGACATGACCAAAGGGGGGAAAAATACAGTTTCACATGGATATCACCTTAAACTTGCACATATCAAACAGCACAAAGCAATGAGAATATACGGTACGGCAGCCAGGAACAAGGGGAGGAAAAAATTCAGATTCACATTGATAGCACCTTAAACTTGCACATATCAAACAGCACAAAGCAATGAGCATATAGGGAATGGAAGACAGCAACAAGGGGAGAAAAAAAAATTCAGTTTCACATGGATATCATCTTAAACTTGCACATATAAAACAGCACAAAGCAATGAGCATATAGGGTATGGCAGCCAGGACCAAGGGGGAAAAAATTCAGAATCACATGGCTATCAATTTAAACTTGCACATATCAACAATCACAGAGCATTGAGCATATAGGGGCTGGAAGCAAGGAACTAGGGGAGAAAAAAAATTCAGATTCACATGGATAGCAATTTAAACTTGCACATATCAAACACCACAAAGCAATGAGCATATAGGGTATGGAAGACAGGACCAAGGGGAGAAAAAAAATTCAGATTCACATGGATATCATCTTAAACTTGCACATATAAAACAACACAAAGCAATGAGCATATAGGGTATGGCAGACAGGACCAAAGGGGGGGGGGGGGGGGGGGGGAAATACAGATTCACATGGATATCACCTTAAACTTGCACATATCAAACAGCACAAAGCAATGAGCATATAGGGTATGGCAGACAGGACCAAGGGGAGAAAAAAAATTCAGATTCACATGGATATCAACTTAAACTTGCACATATAAAACAGCACAAAGCAAAGAGCATATAGGGAATGGAAGACAGCAACAAGGGGAGAAAAAAAAATTCAGTTTCACATGGATATCAATTTAAACTTGCCCATATAAAACAGCACAAAGCAATGAGCATATATGGTATGGCAGCCAGGACCAAGGGGGAAAAAATTCAGAATCACATGGCTATCAATTTAAACTTGCACATATCAACAAGCACAGAGCATTGAGCATAGAGGGGCTGGAAGCAAGGAACTAGGGGAGAAAAAAAATTCAGATTCACATGGATAGCAATTTAACCTTGCACATATCAAACACCACAAAGCAATGAGCATATAGGGTATGGAAGACAGGACCAAGGGGAGGAAAAAAATTCAAATTCACATGGATATCAATTTAAACTTGCACATACCAAACAGCACAAAGCAATTCCCATATAGGGTATGGCAGACAGGACCAAAGGGGAGGAAAAAATACGGATTCACATGGATATCACCTTAAACTTGCACATATCAAACATCACAAAGCAATGAGCATATAGGGTATGGCAGACAGGACCAAGGGGAGAAAAAAAATTCAGATTCACATGGATATCATCTTAAACTTGCACATATAAAACAGCACAAAGCAATGAGCATATAGGGTATGGCAGACAGGACCAAAGGGGGGGAAAAGTACAGATTCACATGGATATCACCTTAAACTTGCACATATCAAACAGCACAAAGCAATGAGCATATAGGGTATGGCAGACAGGACCAAGGGGAGAAAAAAAATTCAGATTCACATGGATATCATCTTAAACTTGCACATATAAAACAGCACAAAGCAAAGAGCATATAGGGAATGGAAGACAGCAACAAGGGGAGAAAAAAAATTCAGTTTCACATGGATATCAATTTAAACTTGCCCATATAAAACAGCACAAAGCAATGAGCATATAGGGTATGGTAGCCAGGACCAAGGGGAGAAAAATTCAGAATCACATGGCTATCAATTTAAACTTGCACATATCAACAAGCACAGAGCATTGAGCATAGAGGGGCTGGAAGCAAGGAACTAGGGGAGAAAAAAAATTCAGATTCACATGGATAGCAATTTAACCTTGCACATATCAAACACCACAAAGCAATGAGCATATAGGGTATGGAAGATAGGACCAAGGGGAGGAAAAAAATTCAAATTCACATGGATATCAATTTAAACTTGCACATACCAAACAACACAAAGCAATTCCCATATAGGGTATGGCAGACAGGACCAAAGGGGAGGAAAAAAAACGGATTCACATGGATATCACCTTAAACTTGCACATATCAAACAGCACAAAGCAATGAGCATATAGGGTATGGCAGACAGGACCAAGGGGAGAAAAAAAATTCAGATTCACATGGATATCATCTTAAACTTGCACATATAAAACAGCACAAAGCAATGAGCATATAGGGAATGGAAGACAGGACCAAGGGGAGAAAAAAAATTTTAGTTTCACATGGATATCAATTTAAACTTGCCCATATAAAACAGCACAAAGCAATGAGCATATAGGGTATGGCAGGCAGGACCAAGGGGGAAAAATTCAGAATCACATGGCTATCAATTTAAACTTGCACATATCACCATGAAAAAACCATAAAAGAGTATATATAATTATAAGCCCTCAGAAATGTAGTTAATCATTTCCCAATTCTGGTTACTGGCGGTTGCTCAATTTTTATATACCGTTTACATGCAAAAATTCTTATAGTTGTATAGACTTGAACATATCAAACAGCACAAAGCAATGAGCATATAGGGTATGGAAGGCAGGAACAAGGGGAGAAAAAAATTCAGATTCACATGGATATCAACTTAAACTTGCACATAATACAGATAATAAAAATGAGCCATCTAGCCAACCTTCCAAGAAATTGGGAGTAGGATGACAAGCGGTCATATGTGAACACCCTTCATCATTGGGCATGAAGTAAACATATCGAGCCTATATGGTATTGCTCACATAACAGGGAGCATATAGGGGCGGGAAGCCAGGACAAAGGGGGGGAAAAATTCAGATTCACATGGCTATCAACTTAAACTTGCACAAAACAAACAGCACAAAGCAATGAGCAGATAGGGTATGGCAGCAAGGACAAAGGGGGAGAAAAAAATTTAGATTCACATGGCTAGATACTTAAACTTGCACATATCAAACAGCACAAAGCAATGAGCAGATAGGGTATGGAAGACAGGACAAAGGGGAGAAAAAAATTCAGATTCATATGGTACTTTATCAACATATCAACATGGCTTCATATAGTACGTAGTCATACAGACATGGCATCATATAGTACGTGGTCATACATACATGGCATCATATAGTAGGGCACAAAACATCATGGCATCATATCGGACTTGGTCAAACAAACCCACACACCAAAAGTATTGTACCAAGTCAAACTACAGAAGCTACATAATACAAAAAGAACAATTGTCTTCAGCACCCATTAGTTAATACTCTCATTCTCCCACCCTCCATCTTCGTAACCGTCATCTCCCTTCTTCTCAAGCTCCGCGATGATGAGCTTTATCTTCATATCCATGGCCGCTGGAGGCATCCCAAGAAACTTCCGACCCCTTGGCTCTACATCGGCGAGATGGTCGTACACCTTTGCCAACATCTCCAACGGATACTCGTTGTGGGAAAAAATACACGATCCCAAATCCTTCTGCCATGAGTTCTTTAAAGCTTCAGCGACATGGTCAACGGCCATACCTACTTTGTCCACTGATGTAACCATTTTCTCCATAATGTCTTGAACATCATGTAGGCGTTGCTGACGGGTTGTCTTCTTCCCCACAGATGAAGGTGTACGAGGTGAAGGCCCCGGTGGAGTAGATACCCCCGATGAACCCGGTGGGATGTACGGGGGGCCCTCAGCGGCCGTCGAATCATGCTCTTGCTGATAATTCGCTGCTTCATCCCCTTCACCATCCGGGTATGGCCCTCCAAAGTTTTGGAATATATCCTTCCTATGGTCCCCTCTTGCCGCATCGTCTCCAACGATTTTACGCAGGTTCGCAAGCCACGGAATGGGTTGATTCACATACTGAATCTTTTTAGGATTGGCCTGCACAAACACATTGACGCATTTAATTGTACGGTTTGTAACATACATATGAAGACGATGTCGCCTTATGTATAAAATTGGAGTTCATACCGCTGCCCACGGGCCATAAGTTTTCGGCTCCATTGTAATCGTATGCGTAACATCACACCATCCTGCGCCACTAATGGCCAAGCAATCATTCACTTCGGCAAGACGAGTCCGGAGGGTTTTATAGTGGTTCTTGACATTTAGCCCGGTATATGTTGTTTGGAATAATGCATTGATGTGGGCCGCTGCGGAGTTGAAGGCAGTAAGTTTAAAGGACTTATCGCCTTTATTTCCTTCATCTACTTGCTCCGCAAGGTAAGGAATAAGTTCCAAATCGTGCTCCCACGGCCAGACTTTGTTCACAGGTGACTTAGACTTTTTCCTTGGGCTTTCCACCGAAGGCTCCTCCGAATCATCGCGACGACTCGACTTACGCGATGAGTCACTTCCCCTCCTCATCGAGTCATTCCCGCTGGGCGATGACGTCATGTGGATACCCATCGGGGGGGACGGGGTAAAATAATGGGGGTTTCCCATTCCTTCCACCATCTCCCCCCCTTGTAGCATATGCATGTATCCAGGGGGAGAAGGAATTTGCATTGGCATGCTATATTGCGCGTAGTTTTGATAGGGCATACTCGACCCTCCACCTTGCATGCCTTGCGTTGGGTATTGGTAGTCTCCAACCCTACGCGCCATCGGTCGCAATAGCGTATTCTCACTCCAACTTTGGTTTGGATTTGACCGGTCAATCATACGACCTTGGTTCGGATTCCCAGACATGACTGCAATAATAGATATGAAAATATCAAAGGCGAAATGAAAATTTAATAGCTCAAATTTAAAATTCACTTGGTGACATTATAGGAAAACGTTGTTGCATGACATACCCATATATAAGACAAAATTAATGTATTGAGGACACATACATACATGTCATACACATAAATAAAAAATAAAGTGTTGCATGCCATACCTATAATTACCACATTATTAATGTATTGAGGCCACAGACATACATGGTCATAAGCATAAATAAAACATAAAGTCTTACGGGGTCCACATCCTTGCATGCCAAATCCATAATTAAAACATAACAAACACCTCACATGCCATGTTCACTTGTGTTGCCATTATTATGAATTTTACAATAGTCAACCCACATATCCCATGCAATTAAATCCCTCCGCATTTTCCACTGGTCCCTTTGTTGGGTTTGTTCACGCAATGGCACCTGTTGTGACATATCCATAATCGAAGCATCTTGCTCATTGATAACATCACCGTCTTCCTCGATCCCAACACCATCATCTTGGAGATGAGGGTCATGCGGATCTTGTATCTGGATATAATTATGCAAAACCGTGCATGCAAGGACTGTGTCAACCTGGCTTGGGAAGGGATAGTGGGGCTTCGATGTCAAGATCTTGAACTTGTTCTTCAGGATACCAAAGGTAGACTCGATCTTCGTCCTTAAGGAAGAATGGCGCAGGTTGAAAAGTTCTTTGCGATTTCGCGGAACTCGATCGGTATGGTCCTTCAAATGGTATCTAACGCCCCTGAACGGAGATATGAAACCCGGCATGGTAGTATAACCAGCATCACACAGGTAATATTTTCCTACACACAGAAACGCACACGAACTATTCCATCAAACGACCCCTTTAATATTGGAATATATAAAGTAGGTTTATGTATGAATATTACCTTCATAAACTCGCAACCCGTGGGGGGGGGGGGTGGTAATGACAAGGCATCTTTAAGGACAGTAAAATCATTTGCGGATCCTTCCCACCCAGCCATGACGTATGTGAATCTTTTGTTTGGTGTCACAGCCGCAAGGACATTTTGTGTCACCCCCTTACGACCTCTAAAATGGGGGGCGAGATGTGCTGGGAGCATGGCATCGATGTGTGTCCCATCGATGAGCCCTATGCAATCCTACATCGTATTAAAGCAGCCAAATGTTACATTTACATTCACGAAATGAAGTCTTAAGGGCCCTATACACGCATACAAGCATACCTTGAAATATGGAAACCACTTTGGATTATTGGCAACCTCGGGAGGAGTCTCATTTGGCGCTTGCTTCATGAACATATCCCTCAAGGCACACACTGCTTGCATTACTTGGTTGAAGTAACGACTGACTGTTGACCCGGATCGGATGAAATCAATTTGCATGACTCTATTCTTTGACTTGTGACCTACGATATGAAGGAACATTGCCAACTGCTCCTCTATGGACACATGAACAGTGTCTTTGAGAATATTCCTATCCCTGATTAATGCTGCCAGGTTAATGAATGCAGCTGTCCTCATTCGTAAGTAGTGCAAACAACTACTCTCACCCCCTAGAAGGATTCTACGCATATGCGATTTCCTATGCAGATCACGCATAACCGAAGGCTCCCTAGGGACTCGCGTACCCATAGCATCATCGTAGTATAGGAGAAATTGTATGACAGAAAAAACGACCGTCGCCGCGGCCGCGTAACATGTTTCAACAGCCACTATTTCATCATTGTGGTCCATCTAAACAAATGTAGGTTCATAAGGATATCATCGTACAAACACGATTATCAACATAGCAGAACACAGTGTGCAAACAAACGAGAAAAATAATCAGTTTCATATGGATTTCAATTGAAATAAACACGGATAACCAAAGCAAAAACATTGAGCAGGAAGGGTATGGCAAACAGGGCCAAGGCCACAACAACATATCAGATGCATATAGACAGAAATTTGAAGTATGGTCATATAAACAAGCCAACTAAAATGAGCATATAGGGTAGGGGGTGTTCTTTAGCATTATTTTTAGAGGGAATCCCGAAATTTACACTGTTGTGCGCACTGTATCGCGAGAAAGTTGGGGTAAAAAAACCCTTGGCCGTTCGATTGCTGAAGCGTGAGAAAGCAATTCCCATTCCCCGCTGGCACACTTTTTCACCATATGGATATACATGGGTGTTCTTTTGGGGTATCAGATTCATATGGAAATCAAATGAAACATGCACATATCACCATGCAAAGCAGACATTGAGCATACAGGGAAAGGCAGACAGAACCAAGGGGGGAGAACATATCAGATTCATATGGAAATCAATTGATACATGAACACATCAGCCTGCACACAAGATATGGAGCATATAGAGCCTGTCAGACAGACCCAAGGGCCTCAAAAACATCAGAATCATTTGGTAATCATTTGAAACTGTGACATATCACCATTCTCAAGACTGAGCATATAGAGACTGTCAGGCATACCCAAGGCCATTTAATCCTCTTTTGAAATCCCGAGAAAATGATGCTATGTCAAAATACCGTTATAACATTTTGACTCAATATATTTATGGGCCCTCAGACATTTGATGTATTTCATTTTCACGAAATCTAGGTGGCTTGGCGTGTGCTCCTTCATTATATGTACCAAAATGCATTAAAATATGATTTTTTATAGCTTGAAATTAAACATATCACCAAAACCAAAACAGGTACCATGTAGTTGATAATAACACACACCAAAACATATCAACAAAATTTGTTTATAGCTTGAAAATAAACATATCAACAAAACCAACACCCACTTTAATATTGAAGGAACCTTCATGCCAACCATTTTTTATTATCATCGGGCTCGACGCACACAAAACATATCCATATCATTTCGTACACCATGTATCAACATCCAACAATGACGTACCCATAGCAATATTCCGTCCATTGAATCGCAACTATCCACCGTGCCCTCAGAATAACCCACCAATATCCTTTTTTTGATGCTTTCTTGTTATTTATCAGGCGTACCATATCAAGAACCGACCGTATCATCCACATTTAGCATGTGTCGATTTAATTTCTTGGCTTTCATCATAGGGCAACTTCTCAAATGGGTCACCATCTTAAAATTGGGTCAACTTGCTAGGATTGCATTGGGTTGATGAAACATGAATGCACAAAATCATCGGATTACATTTTGCATCTACTGGGAAAACTTGCATACACTTTGCAACTGAAATTATTGGAGCCATCAATGCTGTCTGACAGACCCTATATGCTCATTGCTTTGTGCATGTTGATATGTGCAAGTTTAAATGGATATCCATATGAATCTGATTTTTTTTCTTCCCTTGGTCCTGTGTGCCATACCCGAAATGCTCATAACCCCCCCCCCCCAATTTTTTTTGCATGCATCATAGATAATAATCTCAGCTAATGGCATCCTAATTCATCACAGAAATTAGCCAAATATTCAGAGAATTTCTTGTAGGTATACCTCCCGATTGATCAATCAAAGCCGAGCAGACACAACCCCCAGATCCTGTCAGATCGTAGTGGCAAGGGTAGGCAGGAGCTAGATCAAAGTCGGCAGCCCTAGAATCCACGGGAAGAAGAAGCACAGCTCAGCAACAGCAGATCCATGGCGGCTAGGTCACCAAAGCGTTGATCATCCGCTTGCAACCCAACCAATCTCCTTGGAGCTTGCCGCTGCAGGAGCTAGGGTTTGAGAACGGAGCAACCGCGGCCAAACAGGAATGGAGACAGCGCCGCTGCCCTCAGATCCCCGTCGCTAGTGTTTGACGTAGGAGCAAACGAGGCGAAAACGGAGCGAGGGGAGGTGAGAGTAGGCGGCGGGACCCACGAGAGGACGAAGGCTCGTCAGAAATCCCTTCGTTTCGAAGGGATTTGAGAATCGCCAATTTCAGCTGCCAGCGGGGCGAGAGAATTGCTTTCTCACGCTTCAGCAAACGAACGCCCAAGGGTTTTTTTACCCCACTTTCTCGCGCTACAGTGCGAGGAACAGTGTAAATATCGGGATTCCCTCACATTTAACCCGAAAAGAACAAGCCCTTAGTCATATACATTGTTTTCTCATTTGAATTTTTTGGAATTGATGTATACATCATAAATAATCACCATACCAAAAGCAGGTCAATTCCCTTTATTTGTCCCTTAATCCGGCCGTTACAAATATAACACCAATAAATAACAACAATAGATCTCTTTGAAACGAGAAAATCAGGAGTCAAATCCTCAGGGTTAATCAAATATGTGGGATTTTAGAATTTGTACACTCTCAAAATGAATTTTTTCATGCATTAACAGTACAGAAATAGTAATCACACACACACACACACACACACACACACACACACACACACACACACACATATATATGTGGGTAAAGTGTTCCTATGGTGACTCCTCAGATGAAATCTAAGGCGTCGCCCCAGTTTTCCCTCATATCCCACATTTTTTGGATTTTAATTTTCATGGGGTTGTTGTTCACATCATGGATGATCAACATACCAAAAATCAAGTCATTCCAATACTTTTAGAGCCACCATCTACCCCTTGCAACTTCAATGGTCTGAAAACGTGCTGAAAAACCCATGAAGTTGCAAGAGGTAAATGTGTGCTCTAAAAGTATTGGAATGACTTGCTTTTTGGTATGTTGATCATCATGATGTGAACAACAATCCCAAGAAAGAAAATTTGAAAAACAAATGTGGGATAAGTGGAAAAATGGGGGCAACTCCTTAGATTTCATCTAAGAAGTCACCATAGGAACACTTTACCCTATTTACACACACACACACATGAGAATAATGTGTATCATATGGCATATGAGGCATAGCCTCATATGCCATATCATACCCATTATTTTGTGTGCGTGTGCATGTGTAAATCATCAATGTGAACATTTCGCACGGTGCGAAAATGTTTTTAATTGTTTTTGAATTTTTTTCAAATTTTTTTCCACCTACATTTCATGCTGTTATACACCCCTCAAAAAATAATGGTTGAAAAATAATGTCATTTGGCCTTCGATTAATGCATTACAACAAATTTGCACGTTTTGAAACTGTTAAATTTGTAACAAGTGGATGTGTGCTCAAATCCCGCTAGGGTTCACATATTATTTTCCTTGGGGTATATAATTACGTGGATTACACATCAAAAAAAGTTTGTAATTTTTTTTTAAAAATTGAAATAGTTTTCGCACCCAAAAACCAATATATATATATATATATGAGAATAATGTGTATCATACGCCATGTGTGGCTTTACCTCATAAGCCCTCTCAAAAAAGGTGGGAAGTATATCAAGTACAAGCTCATGTGGGGTTTGTACTTCCCACCTTTTTGTGAGAGGGCATATGAGAGACAAAGCTTCATATGTCGTATGATACCCATTATTCTATCCTATTCTCAGGCTGTTCGTCCGTCCTCGTGGAAGGATATCTGGGGGGTACTTGCCCTGTCGTCGATGACCAGAAGCTGAAGTACGTCGTCGCTGTCCCTTATTTCGGTGGCCTTGGGTTGGTGACCGATCTTCAGGTGACGGCTTCTACGAGCAAATGGGAGAACACTGTAACGGTCAGTTTCCGAACTTGCGTATTTCATACGTATTTCAATTAGTTGATTTATTTGAATAATTGTGTTTTAATTTTATTATTATATTTCCCCGAACTTGAACTGGTGATCGGATTCCTTATTCGCGATCCTCGTTACTTAGCGATCACATTGGTATCTTCTTTATAACTTTTGTTTGGCGTTGATTGCAGGGGTGAGATTGTAATATTCTGATTATCCTAACTAGACGATTCACCGAATCAAATCTTAACTACATCGATTTCCTCAATCTAAACCAGTAATCTAAAAATCTTAATGCGGATTTCTTAATCAAATCATAACAGGTCGTCCTAAAATCATAACCAAAGGATCCTCCTAGTCAAATCAGATCGAATCTCGTAATTAGATTAGATTCCATAATCTAATTGTCATAAACGATCTTCTGAATCACAATGTATCCTACAAAAATCTTAAATAACATTAATCTTAACTAGATTATTTTATCAAATCTAATTCTAACCGAATCAGCTTACTAAATCAAATCTCGCCCGTAATGATCTAACTATCTTGTCGGATCATCCAAATCATTTCTAATCTTAACTGAAATATTTTACAAATCAAATCTAACCATTTTAACTAAATCGATCTCCTAGATCCAATATCCTAACCAAAAATTATCATCTTAATATATTTAAACATATTAATCAAATTAATTCTTCTAATCCATTATCTTCTTCCAAATTAAATTTTAAAGAAAGATTCTTAACAAATCGTAATGATATACGAAACATTAACCAATATGATTACCTAATATTCTAATGTTAACATCTGATCCCAATCTTAATCTAATCTAGACCCTAAAAATCAAAGTATCTTACCTAATTTATTATCATAACTAAGCTAAATTTTAGCAACCCATAACGCAACAAACACCTTGCGGATCCCCGTCTGTGTCTAACACTCGCCCACACAGATCCATTAGGATCTTAACAAAACAAACCCCCCTCATGATCACTCTTATCTCTCCTCAGCAAGCTAATGCACGAGATCATAGCAACCTAGAGATCTCAACAACCCCATGCACGCTGCCCCTCCAATTTCTCTCTTCTCCTCGTTCCCCGTCAAAAGCCCACGAGGCCCAGGCTCCGAACCCCCCTCTCTCGAAACCCAAACAAACCCAAGCCCTGCTGTAGCACCCTCGTCAAACCCAAACACTCACAAACCCAGGATCACCGCTACCCCCTCCCATCATCTCGTCGCGAGCTCCTCCCCTTACCCCTGTTGAGTATTGGACTCCCCGGATTTGGTTTTGGATGATGAGCAAACATAAATAATTCATGAACTAACAATTTGTGAGCGCAGTTATGGAGATCGTCGCCAAATTCACGAGAACACTCAAAGCGACATCTCAAGACTTCTCAAAGCTCGTATTCAATGCCTAAAGCTTCGTTGAAGCTTTTGGACCATTTTGGAAGTCATGAAGATTTGATCGAAGCTCTCGAAGACCGTTCTTTAAGGTTTTATTTATAGTATTTTAGTTTCGATCTATAGAATGTTAAACCTTGAGTATATCTTACATTTCTATCTTCATAACGCTCATATCTTAGCTCTAGGATCTTAGTTGAAGTCCATTCTAATTTCCTCGAAGCATCGCGCTTCGATTCGGACTTCATTGTGCATGTTAGTTGGTTCAAGAAGAAGAACTGACCGACTAGATGGTGATCTAGTCGGTCGGCAAAGCTTCTTGGACCGACTAGTTTCAGTTAATCTTTTCTTGCTCAGTACTGTTTACAGTTAGTCGGTCTACGTTGATTCACCGACCGACTAGTTTGTGAACTAGTCGGTCAGTGATGCTTCTTTGACCGACTAGTTGAGCTTTACTGTACATGCCAATTTTCTCCTAAGCTACTGTTTATCGTTAGTCGGTCTAAGAACGTTTGGCGACCGACTAGTTGATGATCTAGTCGGTCAACATTTGTTCTTGGACCGACTAAATCAATTTGTATTCAGACTAATAGTTTTTGACTCTTAGTCGGTCTAAGTTCACTGAACGACCGACTAGTTGTTAAACTAGTCGGTCAGACAGTCTTCTTGGACCGACTAGATTTCTAGGTCTGAAATTCAATCTCTTCACTGTTCTTCACTTAGTCGGTCCATGTTGATTGACCGACCGACTAGTTGATGAACTAGTCGGTCAGTGGTTGTTCTTTGACCGACTAACTGCTTCAGATTTCTATCCGTTGGGATTTGACCTAACTCGTTTTTATGGGACCCTATAAATACGAAGGTTGGTCATTTCTTTCTAGGTTAGAGCCGCCTTTAAGAGATTCATTGAGATTGAAAGAGTTAGAGATTCTCACTTATTTCCAAAGCTCTCTTCCTCACAAGAAATCCATTCTCTCACATTCTAGATCTAGAATCCATCTTGAGAGAAGTTTGTTCTTGGTGAGCCTTTCAAGCTCTAGCTTGATTCAAGTCTCCAAATCACTCCTAGGCACCCATTGCTGCTCATTTCAGTGGTGCTAGGTCTTGGTGACTTTCTCTTCCTCAAATCCCTCCTTGCACCTATTTGGTAAGAATACTCAAGGTATAGGATTTTGTGGTAAGATTGTTTATTTCATTTTAAACTCATTTATATTGCTTATTGATTCTCTCGGTTGTGAGAGAAGGTTGTGATCCCGGGTTGTGGGATTCACTATTGCCATTGCATGTATGATTTGATCATGTGAAGGTTTTTCACAAGATATCATAGTGGAAATCTTGGGTTAGGGTTTCTAACCTAAGTTTTCGGAGGGGATCCGGGTGGTTGGGACGTAGGATCACCGGGAACAAGTCGGGGAGACTTGGGTGGATCCGAACCCAGTAATATCTTTTGTTAGCATTGTTAATTTTGTTGTTGTTATCAATTTAAGCGTCCGCAAATTGATTTGGTAGTTGTTTGCACGATAATTAGGAATTATACTCCTTGTTATTTTTAAAGTACTATTCACCCCCCTTAGTACTTGTGCAGTAGCTTGTAGGGCATTACATTTGGTATCAGAGCCAGATACTTAGCTATGTCTGACAACGACAACAAGACCGTGCGTCCACCTTCCGACTATGGCACCTTCAGGAACCGTGAAGGAGCATCTTCGGTGATGGAAGGACATTCCTCAACGAGGCCTCCATTCTTCAACGGTACCAACTACGGGTACTGGAAATGCCGGATGGAAACTTTCCTCCGGAGTGCATCTCTATGGAGGACCACGATGAAGGAATACGTCGAGCCCGCCGAAGAAGACTTTGAGAAATGGACAACCGCGGAGGTCGACGCGGGGGTAAGCAATGCCAAGGCAATGAATGCCTTGCAATGCGCATTGGAGCCCGAGGACTTCAATAAGATATGCACATGTAAGAGTGCATATCAAATTTGGAACTCCCTCCTCATACTACATGAAGGGACGAGTAGGGTAAGAGACTCTAAACTCGTTGTTGTTAACAAAGATTACGAAATGTTTCATATGTTGGATCTGGATCCTAGCCTAGAGGGGAGGGGGTGAATAGGCTAATAAAAAATTCTCGTGCAACCCACGAGAAATCACACGCAGTTAAAAGCACAACCAGAGTAATGAAAAGCAGACACAGAGTACACAGCAGATTTACCCTGGTTCGGTCGTCCCAATGACCTACTCCAGCCCCCAAAGCTAATAATAGATTGAATAGTGCAATAGGTACAAAGTCACAAGTTAGAGCACGCTCAGAGCACCCTCTACGTCCCTACACTCGCCAGACTCTCAGTACCCCACACACAGTGTTTCCTCTCACTATCAATCCTAGCAAAGCTTTCTACCAGCTAGTCCCAAACTAGCTGGGTCCCACTTGTCTAATCCCAACTAGACAAGTCCCAAAATAGTCGCAGAAAAATAGGTAAAGTTTCCCCTACGAAGATCTAGCAACTACTACACAAAATAATAAAGAACAGAGTTTAGGAAGCTCAGTTTGTGTAGAGGCGATGTCTTCGTCAATCAGCACGGGCCAGAAGATGTCTGGCAATATGTAGTAGTCCTGGGCAACTCAAGTTGCGGCTAGCTGCTATATCTGGTAATGGAATATGCTTGATGATTTCAGCAACTTGGGTTTCAGGTCTGGCCTTCTTTTTGATGTTGAGACAGTTGATGTGAAAGGTCGACTTGCTGGAACTTTGTTTTATATTGTGGCAGTTTGGATCCTTGACCTTGTTCCAATCAGCTTCAAGCCCTTTAAGAATTCGGCAGCTTGCCCCTTTAAATTTTCAGCTTGCCCAAACAAAAATGCAACTGGTTCCATTAATCCCTTTGATTGTTCCACATGAATTTTGCTCCTCAACAAAATTTCGGTACCTAGGGATTTCGGCCAATGGACAGCTTGGTTCCCTGTACTTTTTGTGCCTTCGGTCAGCAAAAAATTCGGCCCCCCTCTTTGATGCGTGCGGCAACAGCAAGTGCAAGGTGCTGGTCTTGGTCAACAATTGTGGGCTTGGGTTACTTCTGGACACAACCTGCCATGCACCAAAAGAGAATTAAGAGGAGATGATAATTAATAAACCAATTCTATCTCTCCCTTTTTTTGCCTTCGTTTGGGTGCCCTGCAACACAAAAACAACCAACAGACCTTAATTTTTTTTTAAAACAAAAAACAAAGCAACTTCCCTTTGTGGGGGCAGGCCATTAATTTGGCTTCAATGGTGCTCTCTTGGAAATTTGATATGGCCTGGGATTTGATGAGAGAAAAGAAAAAATCAAGTTGCTTTTTGTCCTTGAGGATTGCGACAGGATTTATAGTGCTTGAGGCTTCAAAACTTGCGGCAGGTGCTTAGGTTTCAAAACTTGAGAATTTGTGAATTTGGCTGCAAGTCTCTCTCAGGCTTGAGTTGTGAATTTCGGCCGGCCTCCCCTAGGTGATTTTTGTTGCCGCGCCCTTTGATATTAGATTAACGTAGTGCCATGTGATGTATCCAATCCTCATGGAGTTTTCAAAGTCAAATTAGCCTTTTGTATTTCATTTTGCACTGAAATAAAAACAGTAACAAGAGATCACTATGTTAATTAACAAAACTAGCCAACTTACCTCTTTACGTTGCCGCAGCCTGGAGTCAAATAATGCGGCTTGAGAATTTGTTTCTCCTTGGTACTTGATGACCAAGGAAGCTTGTAGTCAAACTTTACGACTTGTAGATTTTTGATTGGAAGGAGCTTGAGGTTGCGACATGACAAATTGAATTGGCAGGGGGATGAAGATACTAGGAGATTAGGCTACGGAGTATGAGGCTTGAGGCTTTAGGATTGATCTTGAGAGGCTATGGCCGAATTTTTTGTGTAAGCCGCAATTCTCCTTTTTATGGCCGCATTTCTTTTCAACCCTAGAGGATGGGTTTTTATAGGGTGATGTTAGGGTGAAGCGGTTACGGGGAATCTTATTTCAAATAGGAGTTTAGAGATTTGGTTCTATCACTTTGCATCACAACTAGGAGATTTGATTTGATCAAATTGGGATTTGATAGCAATTCAAATTGAATATGAAATTGAAATTAATCTCTAATTGATTTGACCATATCCCAAATAGATTCCATCTCTCTCCTCATTGACCAAGTCAAATCTTCTTTGTGCACACACACTCCCTTTCTCCCAATATGCTATACGAATATCAATTCCGCCAAATAGTGAAAGTATATTGTTTCGCCAAGCCTGAAACACACTAAGCACACACGTTAGATATAACGACACGTTTGTCATCATCAAACCAAGCTCCTTGATCGTTGCTCCCAACAATCTCCCCCTTTTGGTGATGACAAACCCATAAAAGATTTGATCAATAGAACTGAGTGTGTGAAGTGTGTTGAAGGGTGTAATGCAATATTAATCATGAGATGAATATTCAAGCACTACAACATGGCATGCACAAACTAATAACAAATACAATAGCATGCTCCCCCTTCTCTCAAGCTCCCCCTTCAACATTATTTTTCATGCTCCCCCTTCAACAAGTAATACCGACAAATCTTTCTTTTCTTTCTCCCCCTTTGTAATCACCAAAAGTGGATTAATGAAGTCACAAAAATATTCCATGCAAAAAGTAAACCATTATTAAATATAGCGTGCAATTTGCATGAGTTTTCCAAGAAATAGACAATTCAAGCTCATGGAATTTCATAACAAGACTTCTCCACCTTTGTGTAAGTGTAATGATATAAACAATAAAGTACTAAGGGAGATTCAATTTTAGAACACTCAACCAAATCAATCCGCATTTTCCAATTTTTCATGAATATCACTAGGATTGATTTTTCCCACCTCATCAAAGATGAGTTCAAGTTACCGAGCCCCAAAACATGGCCTAAAGGACTTTTAAATGTGGGGTGGCATTGCTTGACGAGTTATATACACCAACGCTAATGATTACCCATTTAGCACAAGTTGGATACTCGTGGGTTGTGTATTAGCCATGAAGTGTATCCATTTTTCATACGGAGCAATTTTCATATATTTTTTTATTTGCAATTTTTTTTTGCTCAATTTTAATTCATGGCTAAACACATCATATCCCTTAGAAAATTCAGAAATTAATCATTCCTACATTCACTTTCCATTATTCTTCAAAAGAATCTCCAAAAGTACTAAAAAGCCAAATATCGTGAAAGTGCAAATGTAGGTGTAGAAGTCAAGTTTAAGACTTATGAGACATGTCATGGCTACTAAAAAGAATAACATCATGTTCATGTAGCTACACCAATAATGAATTGACTTCTACAAGGGATAGAATTGATCATTCATACAATATCACTTAAGAGATTCAAAAGAGGATCCAATAAGCACACAATTTTTTTTGATTTTTGATTTTTCAATTTTTTTTTGCAGAAATAAAAACATTAAAAATCATCCATGCAAGCACACAAACCAAAATAAATCAAGCACACAAAAAATCTATGAAGGTATGCAATGCAATGCAAAGAGGGATAGAAATTATACCTTCTCGTCGCTATTTGACGAAGGAGCGAAAAGAATGAGACATTGAATTTAACGCTCCTCGCCAAAACTCCATCACACCTACATGAAAGGTGTTAAGTGTGACCTTGGAATCCAACAAGGTCCACTAGTGTTAGCAAATATTGTTTTAGGAACCCACACTTGTTTAAACTTGATATTAGTGTTCCTAAATTTGCAATAATATGAAGTGTGGCCTACACTATCACAAGTAAAGCACTTTGCATGTAAGTTCTTCGCAATAGACGGTGCATTGTGAAATTTCTTGAATTTTTGCTTTTCAACGTTTTCAGACCAAAACCAAGTCCTCTTCTATTATTGCCATATAATTGATTCTCTAAAATAGTGTCCAACGATTGTTTTCCCGTAGAGAATTTCTTAATGGCAAGTTCAAGATTAGAGACTTTGGTTTTCAACAATTTATTTTCTTCCACAAGCAATGTGCATTTACTTATAAAAGCTCTCTTGTTTTCCTCTTCCTTCTTTTCAAATTCAACCATTTTTCTTTTAAAATCATTATCCAACATGCAGAATTTATCATTAAGCTCTCTAATAACATAGTCTTTTTCAGTTTCGAGCTTAATCAAATCAAGTTTAAGCATGCTAATATTATTCAACAAGGAAGAGCAAGAGAGACAAGGTGCTTCATCATTAAAACTGGATTTTTCCTTTTTCAGAATATCAATAGTAGAGTCACGTGCAACAATATCAATTTTGAGTTTTTCAATCTCTTTAGACATTTCATATTCAGATTGTTGCATTTCAAAGTTCTCATTTTGATAGTCATCTATAGTGGATTCAAGCTCTACTATTTTATCTTGCATTTCTTTACAAAGAGTAAGGAGTTCAGTTTTACTACCAGAAGTTACCTCATTGTGTATTCCCATCAATGCCATGCATGAATGGGCTTCGTGTTCCTCCACCTCGCTCTCAGCTTCGCTATCCATGTCCCAAGTAAGCACCTTGGATTTTCCCTTTTCTTTAGCTACCTGAGCTGTCTCATGTGGGCAATCCCTCATTCGATGTCCTCTTTTCTTGCATTTAAAACAAGTCATTCTATTAGTAGTATTCTGATCATAATTTTGCTTCGAAGACTGAAAAAAGTTAGAGCGATTAAACCTGGGTGCCATTTCTGCTCTTCCTTGCTTGGTCTGGACAAACTTTCTGAAATTTCTGACCATTAGCGCTATGTCATCATCATCTTCTTCACTTTCGTCAGCTTTCAGAGCAAGTGGCTTGGTAGCTTTCTCTTTTTCCTCAGGTTTCTCCCTTTCATCAATATTTTGCAATTCAAGCTCGTGGGACATTAAATTACCTATTAAGTCCTCCACCCTCATCTGTGACAAATCTTTCGCTTCTTGGATGGCAGTGACTTTAGGCCTGAAAGAGCTTGGCAGAGCTCTTAATATCTTCCTCACCTGCTCAAGGCTAGAATATGGCTTACCGAGCGAACTAGACTTGTAGACAATGTTGGTGAACCTCGCAAACATTTCTGATATCGTCTCTGATGGTAGCATGCGAAATCCCTCGTATTCCGTGCTCAGAAGTGCAAGTCTAGACTCCTTCACCTGTGACGTTCCCTCGTGCGTCACCTCCAAAGTATGCCATATTTCCTGCGCAGTTAGACAATGTGAGATACGATTGAATTCAGATTTATCTAATGCACAAATAAGAGCATTCATAGCTTTAGCATTAAGAGAATAAAGCTTCCAATCATTATCATCCCACTTATCATCAGGTTTAGGCATTTCAGTATTTTCAATTTTAATAACAGGTGATTTATAGCCTTTTTCAACAATTTGCCAAGCTTTATAATCAATAGAAATCAAGTAGATTCTCATACGATTTTTCCAATAAGCATAGTCTACTCAATTAAATCTAGGTGGTCGGGAAATAGACTGACCCTCAGCAAAAGCACTATCAATGTGGTCCATGGTCAAACTAGGCTAGATCTACTAAACTGGCTCTGATACCACTTGTTGGATCTGGATCCTAGCCTAGAGGGGGGGGGGGGGGGGGGGGTGAATAGGCTAATAAAAAATTCTCGTGCAACCCACGAGAAATCACACGCAGTTAAAAGCACAACCAGAGTAATGAAAAGCAGACACAGAGTACACAGCAGATTTGCCCTGGTTCGGTCGTCCCAACGACCTACTCCAGCCCCCAAAGCTAATACTAGATTGAATAGTGCAATAGGTACAAAGTCACAAGTTAGAGCACGCTCAGAGCACCCTCTACGTCCCTACACTCGCCAGACTCTCAGTACCCCACACACAGTGTTTCCTCTCACTATCAATCCTAGCAAAGCTTTCTACCAGCTAGTCCCAAACTAGCTGGGTCCCACTTGTCTAATCCCAACTAGACAAGTCCCAAAATAGTCACAGAAAAATAGGTAAAGTTTCCCCTACGAAGATCTAGCAACTACTACACAAAATAATAAAGAACAGAGTTTAGGAAGCTCAGTTTGTGTAGAGGCGATGTCTTCGTCAATCAGCACGGGCCAGAAGATGTCTGGCAATATGTAGTAGTCCTGGGCAACTCAAGTTGTGGCTAGCTGCTATATCTGGTAATGGAATATGCTTGATGATTTCAGCAACTTGGGTTTCAGGTCTGGCCTTCTTTTTGATGTTGAGACAGTTGATGTGAAAGGTTGACTTGCTGGAACTTTGTTTTATATTGTGGCAGTTTGGATCCTTGACCTTGTTCCAATCAGCTTCAAGCCCTTTAAGAATTCGGCAGCTTGCCCCTTTAAATTTTCAGCTTGCCCAAACAAAAATGCAACTGGTTCCATTAATCCCTTTGATTGTTCCACACGAATTTTGCTCCTCAACAAAATTTCGGCACCTAGGGATTTCGGCCAATGGACAGCTTGGTTCCCTGTACTTTTTGTGCCTTCGGTCAGCAAAAAATTCGGCCCCCCTCTTTGATGCGTGCGGCAACAGCAAGTGCAAGGTGCTGGTCTTGGTCAACAATTGTGGGCTTGGGTTACTTCTGGACACAACCTGCCATGCACCAAAAGAGAATTAAGAGGAGATGATAATTAATAAACCAATTCTATCTCTCCCTTTTTTTGCCTTCGTTTGGGTGCCCTGCAACACAAAAACAACCAACAGACCTTAATTTTTTTTAAAACAAAAAACAAAGCAACTTCCCTTTGTGGGGGCAGGCCATTAATTTGGCTTCAATGGTGCTCTCTTGGAAATTTGATATGGCCTGGGATTTGATGAGAGAAAAGAAAAAATCAAGTTGCTTTTTGTCCTTGAGGATTGCGGCAGGATTTATAGTGCTTGAGGCTTCAAAACTTGCGGCAGGTGCTTAGGTTTCAAAACTTGAGAATTTGTGAATTTGGCTGCAAGTCTCTCTCAGGCTTGAGTTGTGAATTTCGGCCGGCCTCCCCTAGGTGATTTTTGTTGCCGCGCCCTTTGATATTAGATTAACGTAGTGCCATGTGATGTATCCAATCCTCATGGAGTTTTCAAAGTCAAATTAGCCTTTTGTATTTCATTTTGCCCTGAAATAAAAACAGTAACAAGAGATCACTATGTTAATTAACAAAACTAGCCAACTTACCTCTTTACGTTGCCGCAGCCTGGAGTCAAATAATGCGGCTTGAGAATTTGTTTCTCCTTGGTACTTGATGACCAAGGAAGCTTGTAGTCAAACTTTACGACTTGTAGATTTTTGATTGGAAGGAGCTTGAGGTTGCGACATGACAAATTGAATTGGCAGGGGGATGAAGATACTAGGAGATTAGGCTACGGAGTATGAGGCTTGAGGCTTTAGGATTGATCTTGAGAGGCTATGGCCGAATTTTTTGTGTAAGCTGCAATTCTCCTTTTTATGGCCGCATTTCTTTTCAACCCTAGAGGATGGGTTTTTATAGGGTGATGTTAGGGTGAAGCGGTTACGGGGAATCTTATTTCAAATAGGAGTTTAGAGATTTGGTTCTATCACTTTGCATCACAACTAGGAGATTTGATTTGATCAAATTGGGATTTGATAGCAATTCAAATTGAATATGAAATTGAAATTAATCTCTAATTGATTTGACCATATCCCAAATAGATTCCATCTCTCTCCTCATTGACTAAGTCAAATCTTCTTTGTGCACACACACTCCCTTTCTCCCAATATGCTATACGAATAGCAATTCCGCCAAATAGTGAAAGTATATTGTTTCGCCAAGCCTGAAACACACTAAGCACACACGTTAGATATAACGACACGTTTGTCATCATCAAACCAAGCTCCTTGATCGTTGCTCCCAACATCATATGCAACAGGGTGAGAAGAAGAAGGAGTATTATGCTCGCTTCGTCGACATCATAAACGAGTTGGAGGCTCTCGGCAAAACCTACACCCAAAAGGAGAAGTGTTCGAAGCTTATCGAAGGACTTCCTTCTTCTTGGGAAAAGCGTACCTTCGCCATCGAGGAAGGTAATGATATGAATAAGTACACCGTAGTTCAACTAATGGGTACTTTAATGTCATACGAGGTACGTAAGGATAGCAAGTTAAAATTGCAGGAAAAGATGAAGTCCTACCTAAAGCAAGACGAGCCAAAGAAGAAGGCTATTGCTTTCAAGGCCGCTCCATCCACATCCACATCAACCGATAATGAAGACTCGGAAAACGAGTTGGACTTGGAGTCCATGGCACTCATGGCCAAGAAGTTCAACCGTTTCTTCCGAAAAGGTAACTATAAGAACAAAGCTAAATTTGGTTCTTCTAACGCCTCCTCCTCTCCTTTGTGTTTCAAGTGCAATAAGCCAGGACACATGAAAGCGGAGTGTCCTCTAAATAAGCAAAAGGAGAAGTGGAAGGCGCCGAAATTCGATAAGTCCAAGAAGTACAAAAAGGGGTACAAAAAGGGACTTGTCGGAGCAACATTCACTGACTCCGAGGATTCCTCAAGCGGAGAGTCGGACGATGAGAAAGTGGAGCAGGCGCACATGTGCTTCATGGTAAGAGAGGAGCATGATCAAGGATCCTCCTCTTCCGATGATAGTGACGACGAAGGCGATGAGGTAACTATGGATGACCTTAGGAATGCTAATTCTCAATTATGGTCTAAATACACTAAATTAGTAAATAGATATACTAAGGTAAAAGATGACCTAGCTAGCATTCAAACCTCGCCTAAGACTATCATCACCAACAACGACACCGTTGTTGAAGAGTTAAGAAATGAGATTGTTAATCTCAAATCTAAACTTGAACATGTTAGTGTTGAGGATTCGGAAGAACATAGGATAGCGGATTTGACTTCTCAAAACTCAACTTTGAGTATTGAGAATGAAAATCTCAAGTCTCGTGTTTATGTGCTCACATCGCAAATATCCACTTTGGGTGCTTCGATGCATTCTCTCACCGAGAAATATGAGTGCACGATAGGTCGAATTAATAAATTCAATAAGGGTAAAGACCATTTGGGTAACATCCTAAATGATTTACTTCCGGGCAATCACCACATTGGCTTGGGGTATAAGATAGGGAGTTCATCCAAATCGGCCACAACTTTTGTTAGGCCTACTTCCGATGCCTCACCGAGTGGGAGCAAACACTCTATTGGTAGTTCATCTACCAATGGTGCTTCCACTTCGCACACACCCTCTTTTGGAAAGAAACCCACTTTGGGTGGACCTCCAAAGAAGGGTCATGCCTACATGTACACAAATACCATGCCCCGTAGGAACACACGTCCTACTCCACCGGCTCACACATATGATGATTTTTATGCAACACATTCACGGGCACGTGCACACCATGTGAGACACCCTCACGCACGTGTTCCCTCACATGCATATGTTCACCCACAACATCATATGAATAATTGTCCGCATGCACCATTCCATCATGTTCCTTATGCCTATCCACGACATGCATCACGTAGAAACCAACAACGCATGCATGCACCTAATAGGATGAGGGCTCCCAAGAATTTAACTATTTGGAGCCCGAAGGACACAAGCATGGATGAAAAACAAGTTTATATGAATGCTTATTTTTCGAATGTTGTGCATATTAGTGATTATGTGGGGGAAGTCTAAGTCCAATTGGACTTGGCTTCCAAAGGTCTAATCTTTTGGACCCAATGACCTTGGGTACCATGATACGTCATTCCATATCTATAGGTACTCAAGAAAAAGGAACGGAGCAACAAATTTAAATTTAGCTCTAAGAGAAATTGGATACTCAATAGCGGATGTTCAAAACACATGACGGGTGAGGCTCAATTGCTCTCCGGAGTGGTTCCCATTGCAAATGGAAACCGCGTCGTATTTGGAGGCAACGAGAGCGGAACCATCATAGGTGTTGGTAAAGTGGGTAATCCTTCTAAACCCATTATATGTGATGTTTACCTTGTTAAAGGATTAAACCACAATCTTATTTCAATAAGTCAACTTTGTGACAAAGGTTACAAAGTTAACTTTGCGAAAGGAATGTGCCATATTTTAAGAAAAGATAATAATGAATTATTGTTTTCCGGCACACGCCATAAGGATATATATATCCTAGATCTTCCAAGATCACATGAACAATGTCTTATTGCCAACACAAGTGAACAACACTTATGGCATCGACGTTTTGGTCATGTGAACTTTGGAACACTTTTTGAGCTTTCCAAGTTAAATTCTATTAGAGGCTTCCCTAAGCTTGTCTTTCAAAAGAAAATCTTTTGTGACTCATGTCAACGAGGCAAGCTTCCAAAATCTTCATTTAAACCTAATAAAAGCATTTCTTCTAAGCGGCCTCTAGAGCTATTACATCTAGATTTATTTGGGCCAACTAGAGTTGCTTCATTAGGTAATGCTAGATATGGACTTGTCATCGTTGATGACTTTTCTAGGTTTACTTGGGTATTTTCATTGTGTAATAAAAATGAAGCTTTTGAAAACTTCACAATTTTTTTTAAGAAAGTACAAAATCTCATTGGAACCACCATTGTCACTATTCGTAGTGATCATGGAGGGGAATTTGAGAATGAGTCTTGTGAGACATTTTGTGATGAAGTTGGTATTACACACACCTTCTCTTTCCCTCGTGCACCTCCTCAAAATGGTGTAGTTGAGAGAAAGAATAGGACGCTAGTGGAGTGTGCTCGCACTATGCTTGATGATAGCCAACTTGGCCATCAATTTTGGACGGAAGCGGTACATACCGCTTGCTATGTGTTTAATAGAATACTTTTGAGGCCCGGCACTAAACAAACTTGTTATGAATTGTTGTTTGGTAGGTTGCCTCAAGTTAAACATTTTCGTGTTTTTGGTTCGAAATGGTTTATTAAGAACACGTATGGTAGTTTGGACAAATTCGATCCAAGATCCGATGAGGGGATTTTTGTTGGATATTCTTCGCGTAGCAAAGCCTACCGGATATTCAACAAACGAACCTCGACGATCGAGGAGTCGCTTCATGTGTCATTTAATGAAGGATTTGTTCCAACTAGAATTACTAATGATGATGACTCTATGGATGTCTTATGTGATTCAATTGGTAATTCTAACTCTAATGATTCTATTGATTCTATTGAGACTAACCCGTCTAATGAAGTTGTTGAGAATGTTACTAGTGACCAAGGTATTCCCAAACGGCTTCATACCGTTCGTGACCATCCTCATGAGCAAGTCATTGGCAATATCCATGATAGTGTCAAGACGAGATCGCAAGTGAACTACTTCGCTCATTGTGCCTTTGCCTCCTCGATAGAGCCAAAGAATGTTAATGAAGCATGCGAAGATAGAGCTTGGATCTTAGCCATGGAGGAGGAACTCATTCAATTCGAGAGGAATGAGGTTTGGGAGCTTGTTCCATTGCCATCGAAGAACCACACCGTCATAGGGACAAAGTGGATCTTCAAGAACAAAACCGACGAAAACCAAGTCGTCGTCCGGAACAAAGCTCGGTTAGTAGCTCAAGGCTATCGACAAGAGGAAGGTATTGATTTCGAAGAATCATTCGCTCCGGTAGCTAGATTAGAATCAATTAGATTATTATTGTCTTTTGCATGCCATAAAAATTTCAAATTATTTCAAATGGATGTTAAAAGTGCATTTTTAAACGGAGATGTTGTTGAGGAAGTTTACGTTTCTCAACCTCCGGGTTTCGTAAATGAAAAATTTCCAAATCATGTTTTTAAACTAAAGAAAGCTCTTTACGGTTTGAGACAAGCTCCTCGAGCTTGGTATGATCGCCTAAAGAATTTTCTTTTGGATTTGAATTTTAAAATGGGCGAAGCCGATTCAACACTTTTTGTTAAGCATTCGAATAATGATATAATTTTAGTTCAAATTTATGTTGATGATATCATTTTCGGTGCTACTAACTTTGCTCTTTGCGAAGAGTTTTCTAATGTGATGAAGGAAAAATTTGAGATGAGCCACATGTGTGAGCTCAAGTATTTCTTAGGTCTCCAAATTCACCAAATGGACGATGCAATCTTCATCCACCAAACGAAATATACGGTGGAGTTGCTAAAGCGATTTGGAATGGAGAGTGCCTCCGGGAAAAAGACTCCTATGAGCACGACTACGCATCTTGATAAGGATACGGGCGGAAAAGATGTAGACATTCGTCTATATCGAGGTATAATAGGTAGTTTACTTTATCTTACCGCTAGTAGGCCCGATATCATGTTTGCCGTGTGTATTTGTGCTCGTTATCAGTCTCAACCTAAAGATTCTCACTTAGTAGCGGTAAAACGTATTTTTCGCTATCTAAGTTACACTTTAGATTTTGGATTACTTTATCCGAAATCTAGCACATATGAGTTAGTCTCATATAGTGACGCTGATTATGCGGGATGCAAATCCGACAGGAAGAGTACTAGTGGCACTTGCCATTTTATAGGAAATTCCCTTGTCTCTTGGTTTTCCAAGAAGCAAAATTCGGTATCACTTTCAACCACCGAGGCGGAATATATTGCCGCCGGTGCCGCGTGTGCTCACGTTCTTTGGATGAGACACACACTTAAAGACTTTGGTATAAACTATGATACTTGCCCTATCATGGTTGACAACCAAAGTACAATATGTCTTTCCAAGAACCCGGTACACCATTCCCGTTCGAAACACATAGATGTCCGACACCATTTTTTAGATGATCATGTTGCTAAAAAAGACATCATTTTAGTGTACGTTGAAACCCAAAAGCAAATCGCTGATATTTTCACGAAACCCCTAAAGGAGGACTCCTTTGTGCGGTTGCGTCGAGAATTGGGGATTATGGGTGAATCCGAGATATAGGATTCATGTTTCATTCAATAATCTTGCATGCTATTATATTTCGCAATATTTCGTTCATGCTAGACTTATTGGATTTTTCGGGATTTTTGTGATATTTTGAATTTGTGCTCGAATTCATGTTTGAATGTCGTATTTGAGATTTCGATGTTTAATGGGGTAGTTTAGATGATTTTTGAGAGGATTACGATGTATCGTCCAAGTGTATTGAGGAGAGAACTTAATTATCAACTTTTGGACTCATTTAGTCGGTATCAGTTTAATCACCAACTGACTAGATTCGTATCTAGTCGGTTAGTAAAAGAACTTAGACCGACTAATTCAAGCTATTAGGATTTCCTCTCCAGCTTAACTCCTTTAGTCGGTTCTAGTTTACTTATCGACCGACTAGATTTAGTTCTAGTCGGTCAGTATTTGAGCGTAGACCGACTAATTCTCGTTCAAGAAATCTTCGACTGGTCTCTGTTTCCACTTAGTCGGTTCAAGCTCGTTAACCCAACCCCCAAACCCCCGCTCGAGTCTCTTCATCTTCCGATCAACTCCGGCCATCTTCCGATCATCCGCCGCCGTCGATCACTCCTCCTAGGTATATCTCCTCCTCCTAGGTCTCGATTCCTATTCTAAGGTTTGATCTAGGGCGATTTCATCTTCTAGGGTTTGTTTATTTCGAAATTTCTTTCAGCTGTTAGGGTTTGTTTCTTAGGGTTGTATCGATTGATTGATCTCGTCGTGCCACGATCATGGCAAAGACGAGGATTCCTATCACTTCCTCTGGGGCATCCCCCATGAACGTAGAGCCCGCGACCGCATCGACCCCACCTAAGCGTAGGGCCAAGACCACTCGTGCCCCCTCTTCGTCTTCACCACCGTTGAAGAGGAAGAGGACTTCCAAGCCCAAAGCCAAAACCCAAGCTTCCCAAGCCCAAGCTTCTACAGCCCAACCGAAACCTAAACCTTGAAAGATTGTCGCTTCCCCTTCCTCTTTTTAGGACACCACCTCTGATTCTGACGCTGATTTTCGTCCTGAGGAGCAGCCTACCCATCAGGAACCCCCTCCTCCACCTCCTCCTAAGACCCGTAAGGCTAAGGGTAAAGCCCAAATGCCAGTAGGCGGTGTGGATATATCATTGTGTCGTGACGACCCTCTGTGTCTAGCGGCTTACAACCGTATAGAGAACTGCCCACTGCTATTGGAGCATTACGTTCAGTTCTCTGACTTTCTTGGCCTTGCGGATCTTTTATCCTACAGCGGACTTTTGGACTATCTTAGATATGACCCAAAGGTGAACCCTCGACCCTATCCTCGCCTGGTCAAACTATTCTATGCAAATCGTGTCTGGGGCCACTATGATGAGAGCCACTCCATCGAGACTACTGTCTTGGGGACTCCTATAGTCCTCACGGCAGAAATCTTGGGGGAGTTGCTTGGTTGTTCGTCGTCTAGTCTCCTCCCATCAGACATCTCTGTTGATGATATCTCCTCTTTGGATCAGTCTGTTCTAGCTGATATCTTCCATGTGATCCCTCCAGCTTTCATTGGTGTTCCATCTAAATCATTCAAGCCAAATGCATGGGTCCTCAATCTCATTCTGAAGTCGTGCTTGCTTCCCAAGTACGGCTCATCTTCTCTGCCATCCCAGCCGTTCCTAAAGTTGATTTATGCTCTTTTTATGGGTAGCTCGATTAACTGGGCTCGCATCATACTCGACAAGATGGATTCTTTCGAGTGTGTTCGTAAGTCTACTAAATCGACGCATATCCCTTATCCTTGTCTGTTGACTTTGGTGTTCCGTCATTTTCGCGTGCCTTTGCCTCCTGACGATGAGCGTCCCCTTGGTCCTCCACTGAACGCGACGGTCGTAAAGAAATCTCTTGCGGCACTCCGTCACGTGCAACGGTCGACTCCTTCTGCATCCCAGGACACACCTTCAGCTGCTACAGCCCCTCCTCCTACCACTACACTTGATGATGTCGTTCGCTTACTTCATCGTCACGAGTCTCGTTTGGCTCGTACTGAGGAGGTTGTGTGCCGTATGGCTAGTATGATGGGTATTCAGCTTCCTTCTCCTGTTTCTGAGGATGAGGAGATAGATGACGAGGAGATTGATGAGCTTGTCACCTCTTTAGCTCGTGGCACTGAGGCCAATGCTGCTGCTGCTACCACATCTGCTGCTGGTGCTACCACTTCTTCCGGTGCTCCAGAGTCTTCTACACCAGTGGATCAGACTCCTGTTGATGCTGCTGCTGCTCCTGCTGATATCACTGACCCAATCATGCCTGCTGATGTTCCAGCTGATACTCCTGCCGTTGAGCCAGTCGTCGATGTCTCCACTCCTGCCCCGACGATCCCTTCTGTACACACACCACTCCTTGCAGCAGAGCTTGAGTCCACTCCCTCGACTGGACCCACAGAGACTGCTGATCCTGCCACTTCCTCCTGAGCGTCTGTTTGGAGGCCTCTCCTGTGATCATTGGATGATACATCTTTTTGAGAGTGTTTTGGGTTAGGATGGAGTTTGGCGGTGTTTTGATGTATTTTGGATGTTGGATGTGGGTGTACTTGTTGTACTTTCATTTTGTTGGATGTTTGATGATGGTGTTTCGATGATTATGTTGTATCTTTTTGATGTTGATATAGATGTTGCACTTTATATGATGTAGTCGATGTATTTGTGCATGTACTCATGATATTCTAATATATATACATCGATGTAATCTTTTACTTCGTCATGCACATTTAATATTCATTCAATGTTTATGATATGTGATTTCGTCGCTCGACGCTTATAAACTTAGTTAAATAGATTATATTTCTATGATTGCATAGAATTGTTTTCCATGCACAAATTTAACCAAGAATATTGAGTATTGAAGAGTACGTTTCTTTATTCAATAAGTGAATTTATATTTGGTATTTTGATGATTATAATTTTCGTTTTACGAAAATGGACAATTTGGCACACTTTGATTCGTTTTCGACTATTTTCCTTGGTGTCAATTTGGTCCATCGTCATATTCTACGACTCTCGACGTTGGATTTTCTTTATCCTTGATGTTGTCGTTGTATGCCCCCCATTTTTGGGATAATGCCAAAGGGGGAGAGATAATGATAATGATTAGGGCAAATGAAAATTTAACTCAATTTCCAAGAATCTAATTTGATATGTTAGATTCAGGGGGAGTTAAGATATATATAAGGATTTTCAAATCTGATATTTCAAAATTCGATTCTCATTATATATCTTACTCGTCTGATTGATGCAATTTATATATATTCAATTTGGAATTAACGTGTCATCAATGCAGTGGGAGTAAGTATTTTACATTTGAATCATTATTTTTGATTATTATTTATGTTGGTTTGTCATCACCAAAAAGGGGGAGAATGTTGAGTATTGGACTCCCCGGATTTGGTTTTGGATGATGAGCAAACATAAATAATTCATGAACTAACAATTTGTGAGCGCAGTTATGGAGATCGTCGCCAAATTCACGAGAACACTCAAAGCGACATCTCAAGACTTCTCAAAGCTCGTATTCAATGCCTAAAGCTTCGTTGAAGCTTTTGGACCATTTTGGAAGTCATGAAGATTTGATCGAAGCTCTCGAAGACCGTTCTTTAAGGTTTTATTTATTGTCTTTTAGTTTCGATCTATAGAATGTTAAGCCTTGAGTATATCTTACATTTCTATCTTCATAACGCTCATATCTTAGCTCTAGGATCTTAGTTGAAGTCCATTCTAATTTCCTCGAAGCATCGCGCTTCGATTCGGACTTCATTGTGCATGTTAGTTGGTTCAAGAAGAAGAACTGACCGACTAGATGGTGATCTAGTCGGTCGGCAAAGCTTCTTGGACCGACTAGTTTCAGTTAATCTTTTCTTGCTCAGTACTGTTTACAGTTAGTCGGTCTACGTTGATTCACCGACCGACTAGTTTGTGAACTAGTCGGTCAGTGATGCTTCTTTGACCGACTAGTTGAGCTTTACTGTACATGCCAATTTTCTCCTAAGCCACTGTTTATCGTTAGTCGGTCTAAGAACGTTTGGCGACCGACTAGTTGATGATCTAGTCGGTCAACATTTGTTCTTGGACCGACTAAATCAATTTGTATTCAGACTAATAGTTTTTGACTCTTAGTCGGTCTAAGTTCACTGAACGACCGACTAGTTGTTAAACTAGTCGGTCAGACAGTCTTCTTGGACCGACTAGATTTCTAGGTCTGAAATTCAATCTCTTCACTGTTCTTCACTTAGTCGGTCCATGTTGATTGACCGACCGACTAGTTGATGAACTAGTCGGTCAGTGGTTGTTCTTTGACCGACTAACTGCTTCAGATTTCTATCCGTTGGGATTTGACCTAACTCGTTTTTATGGGACCCTATAAATACGAAGCTTGATCATTTCTTTCTAGGTTAGAGCTGCCTTTAAGAGATTCATTGAGATTGAAAGAGTTAGAGATTCTCACTCATTTCCAAAGCTCTCTTCCTCACAAGAAATCCATTCTCTCACATTCTAGATCTAGAATCCATCTTGAGAGAAGTTTGTTCTTGGTGAGCCTTTCAAGCTCTAGCTTGATTCAAGTCTCCAAATCACTCCTAGGCACCCATTGCTGCTCATTTCAGTGGTGCTAGGTCTTGGTGACTTTCTCTTCCTCAAATCCCTCCTTGCACCTATTTGGTAAGAATACTCAAGGTATAGGATTTTGTGGTAAGATTGTTTATTTCATTTTAAACTCATTTATATTGCTTATTGATTCTCTCGGTTGTGAGAGAAGGTTGTGATCCCGGGTTGTGGGATTCACTATTGCCATTGCATGTATGATTTGATCATGTGAAGGTTTTTCACAAGATATCATAGTGGAAATCTTGGGTTAGGGTTTCTAACCTAAGTATCCGGAGGGGATCCGGGTGGTTGGGACGTAGGATCACCGGGAACAAGTCGGGGAGACTTGGGTGGATCCGAACCCAGTAATATCTTTTGTTAGCATAGTTAATTTTGTTGTTGTTATCAATTTAAGCTTCCGCAAATTGATTTGGTAGTTGTTTGCACGATAATTAGGAATTATACTCCTTGTTATTTTTAAAGTACTATTCACCCCCCTCTAGTACATGTGTAGTAGCTTGTAGGGCATTACAACCCCGACGTTGCCTCCAAGCCTACTCCACCGACAACAACCAGTTCAGCCCCGCCCTCCTCCTCCGACTTCGCGGCGTTCTCCGCCCCGTCCCTTCTCTCCACACCCCTCGTAGCACCCAAGACACTTGCCAACCCCATCAAACTCTGACAACCTCTCAGCCACCGCACCACCCTTCCCGTCCACGACAACCTCCGACTTCACCTTCCTCCGAACACTCTCTTGTCTACCGCCTGCATGCCCTAAACACCCCCAATTCCTCTCGACACTGACGACCACATAGGTTTACCGCCATCATCTCCGACGGACAGCCCGCCTTACACATCGCCGCCTTCCTCCCCTAAGCTCTGACAGCTCCTTCTCTGTGCGCCTCCACAAGAGAACCCTCCCCTTCACCGTTTTCCTTCACCCCAGCCACCACCAACAGCACCCTGCTTCCTCCGCCCACAGCTAGCATCGCATCCTCGCTCCCCTCCTCCCTCCGACGCCGCTGCTCTGCCCCGCAGTCTGTCTCTTACCCATGCAGCCCCTGCCTGCATGCCCTAGCCACCCCCGAGCTCCACCGATCACCTTCTCCCAGATGCTTCACGGCGCCACCCCACAGCAGCTGAGCTGTGTTACCGACCGCTCGCCGCCGTACTGAGCTCCCCGTCACTGCCTAAGCTCGCTTGCGTCGCCTCCACCTGCAAGACGCAACTAAAGGAGAGGTAAGCTGCGTTAGTTTTTAATAAAACAACTGTATATATTAATGTGTATATGCAGTAAGTAATGGTTTTCATTTGTAGATTAATTACACTGACGTATCAATATATATTCTCTTATATAAGCGCGATCACATTATCAGTAGTGCCAAATATAATGCGCCACAGTAATTATTAATGAACAGTGTGTTATAAGATGTTAGTACTATGTGTACATCTGCATTATATATGTTAGTTATAGGTTAGTATGTTAAGTGAATAAATATATGTTTTGAACATAGATAGTTTAGTTATGAATTAATTAAACATTACATATGTTAGTTCTACAAAAGTTAGATTTTTATATTATTTCAATGAGTTTTAGCTTGATTTTACCAATCCAATAACGCAGATACATTCGTGCCTTCCCTACGATCGCATGGGCACCTAAAATCGCATCGATCATGCAAGTATTTATCACCTAAAAGTTTTAAGCTACACTGCTCAGATTTCGTGACTGAAATTACTAAACGTTGCAAATAACCTCTATTGAAAGTATGTTGCTTAATGAATTGGTGATGTGTTGGTTCCTTTCACTATCAAAAAGTTGTTGTCATTTTAACTAATGAACATAAAATGCCCTCACTACTTGTCATACCAATACTTGTGGAATGTACACCTCGAATGAAATGTGATATTGGGCCCTCGGGAAATTTACGGACTATTGGGCCCCTGTGGCATACAATGAACTATACAGAACACCCATTGACACTTTGGGTGGGGTAGTCCATTATAGTAGAGTGCGGAATTTTGGATTTCACCCCACCGGTAAATCTGACCATCGCCCGGATGGGGTCAGTGAGTACAGAGCCACGGGTAGCTCCTGTTGGTTTGGGTGTAATTGTAGTTCCTTCCGCCCTCAGACAATGGGCTTGTCACTAGATAGGAGATTGAATGATGCACTATTTGACTCCTGCTATTTCTATTATAAATGTGTAACCTGCTAACTTGTCTTACCATGCTTACTACGCGTTACTTTGCTTACCACACACACCACACTTGTGATGTTCACTACTCTGTGCACCATGTTATTCTGCGAGGATGCGCACCCCCAAAAAGGTATGCACACACTCACCCCCCAAGTGCAAGGGTGTCAGAGCAATATATTCCCGATGAGTTCGGAATCAAATCCACAGGGAGGCGGTTGTCACATTACCGATCGATCCTAGGTTGGGTTAGGCTTCAATATCTTATTGGGTGGAGATGGATTATGAAGGAATGTCATAATGGCGATGGAAGTGGAATGCGAGGGTGTCACGATCGGCAAGGCACGACCAAGTCTCCACACAAAAAGAAAAAGAACAAAGAGAAACAATCGAGAGAAAGATCGCTCGGATGTCGGGAATCCCCGCTAGGGCTTTCAGGTTTTGATAACGGGCCAAGGATCCTTTCGTTTAAACGATATACAGATAGGAGTGTTGCATCCGGAGATGGGAACGATCATTTGACTTTCGTTGTCACGCTCGTCTAACGCCTCACCATGCACAGCCGTGCTTTCGCAGTCGGCTTTACATGGGGACGCGTGCATTACGCTCGACAATTGGTTCCCGTACCACAAATACGTATCTACTCTCATGATCTATGGACTGGGGTACCACCCTATGGTTGGTCAGGCAATCAGGCTACTCTCGTATTCATCGACTAGCGGATCGAGGATTAGTGATCGCCCTAGCTCTCGTAGTCACCGACTAATCACCGACTAGCGGATTGAGGATTAGTGATCACCCTAGCTTTCGAGTCACTCTCGTGATTACGAGCCCTAGAAATGGACACTAAGCCCAAATCAGATTCGTAGGGATCGTCCCTAGAACGTGGAGCTACTTTCACAATCCTCCAATTCTAGGGCTAATCCCCCAAAACCCCTTATGCAAACTACCGTAGAGCAACCATAGATTCATCCAACTAAGGTTAACCCATCACCCTAATCCTAAAATCCTAGGGTTCGTCCCTAATCATAGCAATAAACCTACTCAATCATTACACGAGAGATAGAAACAACAAGAATCGACATCACAAGCAAATAAAATGAAAACAATAAAGGATTCAACAATGAAAACACATAAGAGAGAAAATAAAAGAGATTAACAAGGATGAATACTTACCTAATGAAGATCCGGTACATAAACATCCAAGAGGGGGCCTAGGGCATAGCCTATCTTCTGAAAATCATCCCCAAAGACAGAAAATAAGAGAAAGGTGCTAAAAACGGCTGCCCCAATGATGGCTCAACAGTCCTATTTATAGCCTCCCCCCAAAAGCCCTAGAAAACCCCTAAAAAGCGGCCCCCAACATAGCGCTCGGTCGAGCACATGGAGCGCTCGACCGAGTGCCCTCTTAGCACTTTCAGCTGGCCGCACAGAGGGGCGGGCGCTTGGCCGAGCTGTTCTTTGAGGCATCAATCTCACTCGTGGGGACCAAGCGTCGTTCGGTCGAGCGAAATCTTGCTCTACCGAGCGCTTTAAGCTCCAACACTCCAGTGAGTTAAAGGGAAAAAATAGGAGCTCTCTTAACAGCTGGCTCGGGCGAGCGACTTGGTCGCTCGGTCTAGCGACTTGGTCGCTCGGTCTAGCGACTTGGTCGCTCGGTCGAGCGGGTCAAGTTGCTCGCACGAGCACTCCTTTGCAGCCTTGCTCCCCCCTTTGGTGTCTCAGCTCGGCCGAGTGCATGATGCGCTCGGCCGAGCGATCTGGAAAAATAATGTTCCTCGCCTCTTTCTCTCTTCTCTTCTCTTCTTCTCTCCTTCATTGCTCCCCTCCAGCGACATGAAGTCCTCAGATATGATGCCATTGATGCTTCGATGTCGGCGATCATGTCCTCCTCTCCAACAGGCTCCAAATCGCTCGATATTCCTTGAAATGCATCAAAACGCTCTCGAAGTCAAATAGTTCCAATTATCGACATTAAAGCATATAAAATCGGGATTAAAACGATCATTTTGACATGTAAACATGTAGATAAAATGTGGGATATTATGACACATCAAAATCCCCCAAACTTACCTCTTATTCTTCCTCGGGGAAGACGAGTAAGAAGCGAACCCATGAGAGAAATACGATGGAGAGGTGAGGTGATGATGTGTGATGTAGACAAGGGGCTCATTCTTAAAACTCAGTAAAATATGAACCCAAGGAATAGAAGATTTATGTGAACACACATCAATATGAAAAAAGAACACACATGCACACAAAATACTTAAGTCTCGCTTAGTGATCATATTGTGGATTTCAATAAAAGTGATGAACTCAATAATAATGAAATGAGAAAAGAGCAACATCATATCATAGTTTATCATGAAATATACTAAGTCCACAGAGATGAAACCAATTTCCACAACTCATTCTCTAAGTAGTATAAATATGTCACGATCAAACATTTTCAAGCATACGTGGTATTTTGTTAAGCTCCATGGAAAGAGTTAGTGAATTCAATTAAGTTAAGGCGTCACCACACTACGCCTGTCTCATGACTCCTAGAACCCATCAAATTTGCCAAATCTCTATTCTATATAGAAAGTGGGGTAAGGATATGTAATTTTTATTTTTACAATTGTTTTTGGCTATACAATTTTCTTATTTACATATTTTTCTTTCTTTATAAACACGAGGTAACTCAATATATACAAAAGGCGGCCTATGCATCCCAGACCAGACGGTCTTAGGGCATCGGGTTACAAAGAACCTCCATGGCCTTTTATTTAGGATATTTGTTTGGTTTTATGTATTATTGGGATTTTTGCAAACTCGCGTAAATGCGATGGAATGCAAACCATGATCAAAGATCATTTATTTGGCTATAGACAAAAGAAAAGGAAAAAGCATAGAATCTAGACATGGCTCGGTTTCAGGAATTCTAATTGTGACTACTTTGGTTGTCGTGGGGTTATCCTATCTCTTTTGAATTACTAAACATCCATGAAGCAATAGAATTATCAATCAAATCAAGCAAGAGTCAAATAATTTTCAGATTTGATTCGTTCATATTCAACCCAACTGTTTCGAGAATATGGTTGTGAAACTATGGATTCTAATATGAAAAAGCATATTTGTTGGACGCAACGATCTAGGAACTTTAGTTTGATGATGACAAACGTGTGCGAACTATTTAACGTGTGTGCTAAGTGTGTTTCAGGAATGGTAAAGTCGTTATTGTTAGTGATGGAGGAACTGCTATTCATATAGCTAATTGGAAGTGAAGGGTAGCGTTGTTTACATGGCAATTGGAATGAGTCAAAGATGGAGAGATGGAATTAAATCAATTTGGGATGTGATCAAATCAATTATCAAAGGTTTGGTTCTACCCAATTCCTATTCAAATATATTAACACATTAGGATTCCTATACAAAGATGGCTTCAAATCCAACTTCCTAAATCCTAGGGATCCTATTATTGACAACTACATGTCCCTACACCCTATATATATTCTCGTATCAAGGGGTAAGATAAGTGCGGCATACAAAAATACATAGGGCGGCAACCAAAGAGAAACCCAAGGCTGGCATATCTGAAACCCTAGGAGCTAGCAATAAAACCACTTTGTCCTATCTCTCCCGAGGTGCGCAGATCATAACTCTCTCCAAAGGACCCTACATCAAAAGCCTCGTCATCTCGTTCCTAAATTATCCAAAGGCTCCTATCTTCTATCTACTTAGCAACATCAACCCCAAGCCCTCAAGATCATCACCACACATCCACGAGAGGACCATCGCCTGGAGCTTTCACCGTCAACTAGGAGATCACGTCGAAGGAGCTGTCGAGTTTGAGTCATCGTCGGAGGAGTAGAAGACGAAACCCTAGCATCGATCTTCGAGCGTCGCACAGAGAACCCTCCCATCGACGTCGTCGTCATCCCCTTGCCGTCGAGTTCGAAGATGCCGCTGAACGTCGCCAAAGTCGGAGCGCCGTCTGTCGAAGCCCACGCCGTTACCGTCATCAAACTCGCCGTATTATTGTCGCCAATGAAAATAGCTCGCGGTTGAGAGCTAGTCATCACCGTGCTCGTCGTCATCGTGCTACCAAGTCAGAGAGAAGCACACGACGTCTCCGTGTCCAAGAAATCGTCACTGGAGGGTCATCGTATGAGAGGCCGCGAACGATCTCCAAAGCATCATCATCATCACCGGAGAAGCCTCGCAGCTGTTGTACCATCTCGCAGTTACCGTGTAAAAGTCGGAGATGGCAAAGACGAGAGCATCACGCCCTGAAGAGTCGTTCAAGCTGCTGTCGCCGTCGGAGATCATCTCAAGACGATGCTGCCGGAGAGTTCACCGTCGAAGAAGCTCGCCACCGGAAATAGCTGTCGAAGCCTGCCATTTTTGCTTCATCCCATCAGAGCTCCCACACACCATCGCTTTCAACGAGCAGCCCATGCAAAGTCAAGGTCGCCGCTGATGTACTCGTCGTCACAGAGAAGCTCACTGCCCGCTGTCCAAGAGCTCGCCGCTCGGAGATCGCCGTCGCCGTGGAGCGCTGCTGCCGTCGAAGCCCGCACGACGGAGAAGAGAAGCTCTCGCAGCATGCCCTAACACGAAGAAGGTGAAGTCGAAAGAGATCTCATCGCCGCACGAGTAGTTAAAGCCACTGTCACAATCTTGAGGCTGTCATTGGACCGACGTCGTCACGAAGATTGTCGCCGTGAAGATCGAAGAGGCGCCGTCACCGTCGAGTAACGTGAAGAAGGCGCTGCTGCATACCCTAACTCAAAGCAAACGAGAATAAAAAATGGCCTGGTGACGTGGACGAGCTCATGCGAAACAAAAATCAAACGCAGATTGGAGGGGCTGACGTGGAAGAGCTGATTTAAGGAAATTGTTGTGCGCACCGATTGTTAATTATTAAAGATTGAACTGAGATTGCTTTGTGCACAGACCAGAGATGTATTTGACTTAGAACTTAAGAAAAGGTATGGTGCGGATCTCGCTCCACGTGATGGATACAGACATCAGATCGAGACACCGTTTCTGTCAGATTGGAGTTGACGACGTGCTGATTGACAGAGACGCCTACACGGACACGAACTGAGCATTTCTAAACCCTTTACTCTTTATATTCGTGTCTTAATGTAACGTTCTCTGTAGGGAAAACTTTACTATATTTTGTGACTATTTTTGACTTGTCTTGTTGGGGCTAGACAAGAGGGGCTTGACGTGTTGTAGCAGTCAAGATACACATTTACTAGGTTGATATAGATCTGCACTTTGTTGAGTGTGGTACAGTCTAGGTGGGGGGTTGGAGCTAGGGCCCCATTGTAAGTGTACGGAAGGAACTTATTAATGCTAGTATTTGCTTGGGGTTGGACGTATGTCGTTGGTGCGACCAAACCAGAGTATATTTGTGCGTACTCTGTGATCATCTCTTATTTACTATGGTTGTGGCATTAACTGCGTGTGGTTTCTTGTGGGTTGCACGAGAATTTTTAATTAGCCTATTCACCCCCTCTAGGCTAGGATCCAGATCCAATAAGTGGTATCGGAGTAGGTTTTAGGATCTAGCCTAGGATTGACCATAGATCACATTGATAGTGCTTTTGCTGATGGTTAGCCTATTTCACGTCCACCTAGATTTAATGGAGTAGATTCTGCTTATTGAAAAAATCGTATGAGAATCTTCTTGATTTCTATTGATTATAAAGCTTGGCAAATTGTTGAAAAAGGCTATAAACCACATGTCATTAAAATTGAAAATGTAGAGGTGCGTAAACCTGATGATAAATGGGATGATAATGATTGGAGGCTTTATTCTCTTAATGCTAAAGCTATGAATGCTCTAATTTGTTCATTAGATAAATCTGAATTGAATCGTATCTTATATTGTCTAACTGCGCAGGAAATATGGCATACACTGGAGGTGATGCACGAGGGAACGTCACAGGTGGAGTCTAGACTTGCACTTCTGAGCACGAAGCACGAGGGATTTCGCATGCTACCATCAGAGACCATATCAGAGATGTTTTCGAGGTTTACCAACATCATCTATAAGTCTACCTCGCTCGGTAAGCCATATTTTAGTCTTGAACAGGTGAGGAAAATATTAAGAGCGCTGCCAAGCTCTTTCAGGCCTAAAGTCACTGCCATCCAAGAAGCGAAGGATCTATCACAGACGAGGGTGGATGACTTGATAGGTAATCTAATGTCCCACGAGCTTGAATTGCAAAATATTGAAGAAAGAGAGAAACCTGAGGAGAAGGAAAAAGCTTCAAAGCCACTTGCTTTGAAAGCTAGCGAAGATGAAAATGAGGAGGAGGAGATGATGCTAATGGTTAGAAATTTCAGAAAGTTTTCAGAACTCCTCAAGGAAGATCAGAAATGCATAGAAGGTTCATTCGCTCTAACACTTTTAATTACGATAAAAAAATTTCTGAACAAGATTCTGCTAATAGAGTTGAATGCTTCAAATGCAGGAAAAAGGGGCACTTCGCGAAGCAATGCAGACAAGAGACTGCTCAGGTTGCCAAAGATAAAGGAAAAGCCAAGATGCTAACTTGGGACATGGACAGCGAAGCTGAGGATGAGGATAAAGAGGTGGTAGCCCACTCCGATGTCATCTGCTTAATGACAAAGAGCGATGAGGTAAATTCCTTCACTAAAGCCGAATTGTTTGATGTTTGTAAAGGAATGCAAAATGAAATTAATGAGTTAGAACTCACGATGAATGACTATAGGAATGCTAGCTTTAAATTACAAAAAGAAAATTTTGACATTTCTGAAGAAGTTGATATCCTTAATGAAAAACTTAAAGAACGTGATTCTACCATTGCCATTATGAAAAAGGAAAAAATCATGCTTTAATGAAGAAGTTGTTTATCTTTCTTGCCCTTTCTTATTGAATAATATTAGCATGCTTAAGCAAGATTTGATTAAGCTCGAAACTGAAAAAGACTATATTATTAAAGAGCTCAATGATAAGTTATGCATGCTAGATAATGATTTGAAAAAGAAAATAATTGAACTTGAAAAGGAGGAGGAGGAAAACAAGAAAGTATTTATAAGTAAATGCACGTTGCTTGTGGAAGAAAATAAACAATTAAAAACCAAAGTTTCTAATCTAGAATTGTCTTTAAGAAAATTTTCAATTGGTAAACATTCGTTGGATACCATAATTGAAAATCAATTATATGGCAATAATAGAAGAGGACTTGGTTTTGGATTAAAAAAGGTTGAAAAGCCAAAATTCAAGAAATTCCACAATGTACCCTCTATTGCTAAAAACATACATGCAAAGTGCTTTACTTGTGATAGTGTAGGCCACACATCATACTATTGTAACTTTAGGAACACAAACATAAAGTTCAAACAAATGTGGGTTCCTAAATCTTTAATGGCTAACACTAGTGGACCTTTTTGGGTTTCAAGGTCACACTTAACACCTTTCATGTAGGTGTGATGGAGATTTGGCCAGGAGCAATGAATTGAAAGTTTCATTCTTTTAGCTCCTTAGTCAAATAATGACGCGAAGGTATACTTCTCTTCCCTCTTTGCATTCATTGCATACCTTCATAGTTTTGCGTGTGCTTGACTTATTTTTGTTTGTGTGCTTGTTTGTTTGGTTTTTAGGCTTTTTTTAGTTCTTTATAAAAAAATTGAAAACCCAAAAATTAAAAAAAAAATGGTCCTTATTGAATATCTCCTTATGAATCCTTATAAGTTGTATTATTGAATGTTCATTCATATCCCTTATAGAAATCAATTCATTATTGTTGTAGCTACATGGACATGTTGATATCTATTTTAGTAGACATGACATGACTCATGAATTATTAATTTGATTTCTACACCTACATGTGCACTTTCACGAATATTAAACTTTTAGTATTTTTGGGAGATTCTTTTGAAGAATATTGTAAAGTGAATGTAGGTTGATTAAAATCTGAATTTTTCTATGGGATATGATGTGTATAGCCATGAATAAAAATTGAGCACAAAAGAATTGAAAAAAAATAATATTTTTGCTCCATATGAAAAATGGATACACTTCATGGCTAATACACAACCCACGATTATCCAACTTATGCTACATGGGTAATCATTAGTGTTGGTGTATATTACTCATCAAGCAATGCCACCCCACATTTAAAAGTCCTTTTAGGCTATGTTTTGGGGTTTGGTAACTTGAACTCATCTTTGATGAGGTGGGAAAAATCAATCCTAGCGATATTCATGAAAAATGGGAAATGTGGATTGTTTTGGTTGATTGTTCTAAAATTAAATTTCCCTTAGTACTTTATTGTCTATATCATTACGCTTACACAAAGGTGGAGAAGCCACTTTATGAATTTCTATGAGCTTGAATTGTTTACTATATAGAAGACACATGCACTTGCAAGTTACAACTTATAATGGTTTATTTTTGCATGAGATATGTTCATGACTTCATTTAGCCCACTTTTGATGATAACTAGGGGGAGGAAAAGATTTGTTGAAGGGGGACTAAAAGGAAAATATTTGTTGAAGGGGGAACTTAGAAGGATGATCATGGTAGAAGGATGATCATGGTATTACTTGTAGAAGGGGGAGCTTAGAAACAGGGGGAGCATGTCTTTTTTTCCATTGGTATATTGTGCATGCTCGTAATGCTATCGTAATGCTCGTAATGCTTACATCTCATTATATTGCTCATATGCAAGACATCCTTCAACACACTTCACACACACTTCACATTCTATTTGCTCAAATCTTTCATTGGGTTGTCATCATCAAAAGGGGGAGATTGTTGGACGTAACGATCTAGGATCTATAGTTTGATAATGACAAACGTGTGCGAACTATTTAACGTGTGTGCTAAGTGTGTTTCAGGAATGGCAAAGTTGTTATTGTAAGTGATGGAGGAACTGCTATTCATATAGCTAATTGGAAGAGAAGGGTAGCATTGTTTACATGGCAATTGGAATGAGTCAAAGCTGGAGAGATGGAATCAAATCAATTTGGGATGTGATCAAATCAATTATCAAAGATTTGGTTCTACCCAGTTCCTATTCAAATATATTATCACATTAGAATTCCTATACAAAGATGGCTTCAAATCTAACTTCCTAAATCCTAGGGATCCTATCATTGCCAACTATGTGTCCCTACACCATATATATATTCTCGTATCAAGTGGTAAGATAAGTGCGGCATACAAAAATACATAGGGCGGCAACCAAAAAGAAACCCTAGGCCGGTATATCTGAAACCCTAGGGGCTAGCTATAAAACCACATCGTCATATCTCTCCGTAGGTGCGCAGATCACAACTCTCTCCAAATGAGCCTACATCAAAGCCTCGTCATCTCATTCCTAAAGTATCCAAAGGCTCCTATCTTCTATCTCCTTAGCAACAGCAACCCCAAGCCATCAAGATCATCACCGCACATCCACGAGAGGACCATCTACTGGAGCTTTCACCGTCAACTAGGAGATCACGTCGAAGGAGCTGTCAAGTTCAGTCATTGTCGGAGGAGTAGAAGACGAAACCCTAGCAGCGATCTTCGAGCGCCGCACGGAGAACCCTCCCATCGACGTCATCGTCATCCCCTCGCCGTCGAGTTCGAAACTGCTGCTAAACAACGTCGAAGTCGGAGCGCCGTCTGTCAAAGCTCACGCCGCTGCCGTCATCAAACTCACCATATTGTTGCCGCCAACGAAAATAGCTCGCGGTTGAGAGCTAGTCGTCACCGTGCTCTTCGTCATCGTGCTACCAAGTCGGAGAGAAGCACACGACGTCGCCGTGTCCAAGAACTCGTCGCTGGAGGGTTATCATATGAGAGACCGCGAACGATCTCCAAAGCATCATCATCATCGCTGGAGAATTCTCGCAGCTGCCGTACCATCTCGAAGTTACCGTGCAAAAGTCAGAGACGGCGAAGACGAGAGCATCACGCCCTGAAGAGTCGTTCAAGCTGCTGTCGCCGTCGGAGATCATCTCAAGGCGACGCTGTCGGAGAGTTCACCGTCGAAGAATCTCGCCGTCGGAGATAGCTGTCGAAGCCCACCGTTTTTGCTTCATCCCATCGAAGCTCCCACACACCATCGCTTTCAATGAGCAGCTTGACGTATGTTTATATTTTATATATTCACGCACGTCTTCTCCGTGATTTTTCCATTGTTTTCCGGCGTTTTGTATCCATTCCTTTGTGATTTTTGTGCCGTTGCAGGAGATTGCCAGTGCTGGGGACATGTAAAGCAGATATTATGAGTCCCCAAAGTAACAGGAGGCGTCGCGCGAGAACCTGAGGGCCAAACATCAAAGAATACCACATATCAGCCCTCAACCGATCAGGTGGACAGACCAACCCGATCGGTTCGTGCACGCATATCCGACCCGATCTGGAGTAGCATTGAAAAAGATCCCACCCAATCGGTTCAGTGATCGGGTGGATGTCGCAGTCTTTTCTGTCTTTTGGAGCTGAATTCTAACCGATCGGGTGAAATCTCACCCGATCGGTTCATCTGTAGCTGAAATTCTTCCAGCTCACGACCCGACGACTCACCCGATCGGTTCAGTGATCGGGTGAAGTATCTCAAAGGCTGAAGACCGTTTCGACATTTGTCTCAACCGATCGGTTGATGCTTCAATCGATCGGTTGGACGTTTTATTATATATACAACCCTAGGTTTTCCCAGAAACAAATCCCCATTTAAGCAGTTTTTCGGGATTTTGGCGGCTGGGAATTTATTTTGTTTTGTAAGTTCTCTGATTATCTTGATACTTTGACATTGCGTTCTTAATACTATTTTCTCCATTATTCTATTTCTTGATCTTGATTTTAATGGCTATAATTTGTTATGTTGCTCTTTTTGCAATGAATTATGAGTAGTTTCCTAATCTGGGACATTGATGGAAGCCCCTTCGTGGGTTCTCCCTAGAACGACCATGGGATTAGGGTTTCGATAGGATATATGAATTTATATGGTTACACGGGGCGTTTCATTGTCATTGGCAGGAGAAAGACCGCCTCTGACCGTCGGGCCAAGGGGAAATAAAACTGGCATTTGATCCCCTAGCCACAGCTCATACCCTTAGCGTAGACATTGAATCCTAGTGCGTGGGAACGGCAGGACGAAATATCGGGAGTAATCGTTGTGAGCTTAGTGCTTCCGGAGTCGGTCGGTATTAATAGACATGGGAATACCCACCGCCCGAATCAGGGTAGATCTAGCATATCATCTTGGGCATCGATCGGAATATCGGGCCCATAGGACACTAGGTATCACTTTTAGAGGCAACGTCTCACCACTAAACCCTAGAATCCGATCGAATTCCTATCCATCGGTCGTAATAGAGAGGACACATAATAGGGTGGAAACCAAGGTCCTAGGTTCCTTTTTATATCTTATATCTTTAGTAGTTTCATTTCGTGACAACCTATCTAGCGATAGGGCTAGCTCATCCATCGGGTGATCCGGATCCTGTCTGATAACAAGTACACCACACGCCTCCCTGTGTTTGACCCCCCAAGCCACACTACAACACCATGTGCTTGCGGTTATAAATATTTAAATCGGGTATCCCCGTTCCGACTACACATTGCTAAATCTAGGGGACGTCAAGCTTTATGGCGCCGTTGCCGGGGAGGCAACGTGCTTGTTTCAGTTAGGACCCTGTGAACCCCCGAGACTAGTTCACATCCTTACCATGCGATAATTTTCGCATTCTACATTTTTATTTTTTATTCCTTATTCTTTACGATTTGTTTTTATCTGAAGTTATAACATACGCTCTTCACGTGTGTTTCTTGATTTTTCATGCACAGGAACTCACGAAGTCTTGACGACTTAGTTCCTCTAGATCCAGAGATTAACGTCACCGTGAGGCGTTTGAACGCCGAGAGAAGAAGAAGGGAAGAGGTTGTCACCATGGGAGAAAATATCACTCCCCAGAAAACCTTGCTTAAGTACTCGATGCCGACCATTGGGTCCACGTCCAGCATCCGACCTCCGGCCATTACGACCGGAAATTTCGAGCTGAAGCCGTCGTTGGTGACTTGGATCCAACAGGACCAGTTTTTAGGAGCCCCTATGGAAAGCCCGATCGAGCACTTGGATTCTTTTCTGGAGAAGTGTGACATCTTCAGGATCAATGGCGTGTCGACTGAAGCCATCCGGTTGAGATTGTTCCCCTTCTCTCTGCAGGACAAGGCAAAGCAATGGCTGAAGGGGAAGGACCCCAATACATTTACAACTTGGGAGAAGCTATCAAATGCATTCCTGAACAAGTTCTTTCCCCCGGGGAAGACAATGAAGCTGAGGAGAGAGATCTCCTCCTTTTCCGAAGCCATCCACGAATCCTTCCATGAGGCATGGATGACGTTTAAAGAGATGCAAAGAAAATGCCCTCACCATGAGCTCCCCAGATGCAAATTATCAACTTGTTCTACACTAGGCAAAGGGACGACCTAAAGTCCTCGATGGATGCTGCGGCTAGATGGTCCTTTATGTCAAGGAATGAAGTAGATGCAGGAGACATTCTGGAAAATATGGCATCGAACAATGAAAGGCGGAGCCATGAACGTGCCATGCCAAGATCTGGAGGAATGCACCGGGTGGAGGAAGTAGATAAACTGACTAGCGGATCGAGGATTAGTGATCGTCCCTAGCTCTTGAGTCACTCTCATGATCACGAGCCCTAGAAATGGCCACTAAGTACAAATCGGATTCGTGGGGATCGTCCCTAGAACGTGGAGCTACTTTCGCAATCCTCCAATTCTAGGGCTAATCCCCCAAAACCCCTTATCCAAACTACCGTAGAGTAACCATAGATTCGTCCAACTAAGGTTAACCCATCACCCTAACCCTAGAATCCTAGGGTTCATCCCTAATCCTAGAAATAAACCTACTCAATCATTACACAAGAGATAGAAAGAGCAAGAATCGACATCACAAGCAAATAAAATGAAAGCAATAAAGGATTCAACAATGAAAACACATAAGAGAGACAACAAAAGAGATTATCTAATGAAGATCCGGTACATAAACATCCAAGAGGGGGCCTAGGGCATATCCTAACCTCTGAAAATCATTTCCAAAGACAGAAAATAAGAAAAAAGGGGCTAAAACAGCTTCCCCAAATGATGGCTCAATAGTCTTATTTATAGCCTCCCCCCAAAAACCCTAGAAAACCCCTAAAAATCGCCCCCCGACATAGAGCTCGGTCGAGTGCATGGAGAGCTCGACCGAGTGCCCTCTTGGACCTTCCAGCTGGCTGCACAGAGGGGTGGGCGATCGACCGAGCTGTTCTTTGAGGAATCGATCTCGCTCGGGGGGGAGGGGGCAAGCGTCGCTCGATCGAGCAAAATCTTGCTCTACCGAGCGCTTTAAGCTCCAACACTCCAAAGAGTTGAAGGGTAAAAATAGGAGCTCTTCTGACAGCTGCCTCGGGTTAGCGACTTGGTCGCTTGGTCGAGCGGGTCAAGTTGCTCGCCCATGCACTCCTTTGTAGCCTTGCTCCCCCCTTTGGTGTCTCAGCTCGGCCGAGCAATCTGGAAAAATCCTCTTCCTCGCCTCTTTCTCTCTTCTCTTCCCTTCTTCTCTCCTTCATTGCTCCCCTCCAGCAACATGAGCTCCTCAGATATGACACCACTGACGCTCCGACATCGACGATCATGTCCTCCTCTCCAACATGCTCGAAATCGCTCGATATTCCCTGAAATGCATCAAAATGCTCTCGAAGTCAAATAGTTCCAATTATCGACATTAAAGCATATAAAATCGGGATTAAAGCGATTATTTTGACGTGTAAACATGTAGATAAAATGTGGAATATTATGACATATCACACCACACTTGCCATGCTCACTATTCTATACACCACACTTGCCATGCTCACTACTTTACACACCACACTTTACCATGTTCACTACGTTGTACACTACAAATTGCTATGTTCACATGTTCTCTTATGCTGCCCATGCTTCATCTTATTGAAATTATACGGTGTCACTCATCTTCAAAGCTTTGCGAACTATATATATTATATAACGACTGCTTTTCATGTATCTGGATTTATTATAATATAATATATGTTTTGGTGGATTTTCTCCTCATGTGTGGTTTTCGTCTCCGTAGCTTTCATTTTCGATCGATTCGGCGTGTTTTCTCATTTCTTCCTTAGGATTGTCGATTTCGAAGTATGTTATTCGTGACGGACTTTATAACGGTCGTATCTTACTATTAGATCAAGCCTAGGAGTCTTAGGAATCGATCTCGGGGCCCCGCGCTCCATATCGGAACTTTTTGTGCTCATTAGCCGGTATAAGAAGGGGCACCGACCGACTAGATGACGATCCAGTCGGTCGGCAATCCTTCTTGGACCGACTAGTTAGCTTTCTAAATTTCTCAGGAGTTACTGTTTACCGTTAGTCGGTCTAAGAACATTGGTTGACCGACTAGGTTGCAAACTAGTCGGTCAGCAATGCTTCTTTAACCGAATAACACATCATCTTAATTTTAGTTGAGTTACTGTTTACTCTTAGTCGGTCTAAGAACGTTCATCGACCAACTAGATGCTAAACTAGTCGGTCAGTATTTGTTCATGGACCGACTAACTCTAGAATCCTATTTTCGTTCAGAAGTTACTGTTTACACTTAGTCGGTCTGCGTTGGTCGACCGACCGACTAGTTGCCAAACTAGTCGGTCAGTGGTTGCTCTTTGACCGACTAACCTGTGTTAAAACCCTAATTTCTGGGCAGCCGCCAGCCCATCCTATTTAAACCCAACCCAAACGTTTTCTTCTTCCTCAACACGACCCAAAACCCTAAAATCTTCCCCCTTGAGCCCCCATCTTCCTCCAAGCTTCAATCCTTCATTCCAAGCCCTAAATCCATCATCCAAACCATCCATCCACTCTATCTACCTCTCATCTTCTCCAAAATCTCACCAAAACCATCAAAATCCCCAAATCCCCCAAAACCCTAGTTTCCCCAAACTTCTCCAATCTTTTCCAGATCTGATCCTAGGGTTCTTCGGAGTGTTTCTTCTGCTTCCTCTCGGTAAGAAATCGATCTATTGTTGTTTTCATAACCTATTTATGTTTTTATGAAACCTTAATAAATTTCATGTTGTTTGATGATTGTTCCCCCAAAACAGCGATTTCCCCGTAGATTGGCATCCGTGTGACGAAGTGGTCGTCATCCCCGGTGCTAGGCAAGTGAAACTTGCATCTCTTGATTTGGGCCGTGTCTTAGGCCATTTCCTTGTTTTAGGCGTAAAAGAGACTAGACGGTGAAAGGATAGCCGTCTAGACGCCATTGACCTAGCTTGACAACGAAGCTTGGTCCGTCACCCTTATCATGCTTGTATGTCATGTTTAGTTACAATTATCGGTACGCGAATATTGTTCATGTCATCGCATTTTACCATGTCATGTTTACTTTCCATTAACGGTATGCAAATTAATTGTCATGTCATTGCATTCTTTAAGTGTTTCTGTGATTGCGTAGCTTCGCTACAATGCTTGTGTTCCTGGCTCGTGTTCCAGAAGCGGGCCATGTGTTGGTTGATAGCCAATGCCCGAATTGCGTGTTTCTGGCTAGGTGCACCCCTACGCCAAATGTTTAAGAATGCGAGCTCATGTGCGGGGCAACCCCAGGCTCACTAGCTGAGCTCATTATGCGGGGACCCTGGCTCCATTACGTGTGGGTATTGAGGGTAAGAGTTAAGCGACCAATCAACTGGGAGTCTGCCCGATCAGCAACTGTAGTGGTAAGGCGTAAACTCTGGGTTTTGGGGTAGATGTTAAGCGGCCAATCAGCGAATGTGAAGCCATTCAGCTGTAAGGCATAAACATCTACAAACAACGTGAATAGTGAATCGATTGAGATTGATAGTAGCATGGCTACTCTTGTCTTGTCTTGTCTTGTCTTGTCCCGATGATTGTTCTCTTGTACAAATCGTCTTGCCATGTCTTGATTGTGCACTCATGTTATAACTACCATGTCATGCATACTAAACTGCTAGGTTGCTAGTTGCCTTACTTTCAGTTTCCTTGCCCAAGTCTTTTAGACTTGCTGACATGTGCCCCTTTACTCTTTTGGGTGACACATGTTAGATCCTGAGCCTGCGTACCTTGTTGAGGACGAGGTGTTTGCTGACGCCGAGCCTGAGCTTGTGTTTGACGGGGAGTACGTGGACACTGGGGACCAGTCTTAGTGTCTTCGTTGTGTTTTGCTTTTGTTAGACAGTTGTTTTGTTATCGGTGCGTAGCACCTATACCTTGTTTTGTCGTTGTTGCTTTTGTCGGCCTTGTTCTGGGCCTTAGACTCTTTTCCTTTAGCCTGGTGGCTTTTCTGGATGTTGGACTTATTTTCTTGTTGGACAATTTATGAGATGTGAGATTTTATTTCAGTCTCTCCTTGTGTTATTATTGTTATTCCGTTGTGGTTACAGGGACCTGCTTATGTTTTTTTGACGCTTATCAGGTTTGGGGCTTCACAGCTCCACTCTCGTGCGGACCTTCTCACGTCTCGTCTCCATTTTAGGGAAGCGGGTCGTGACAGGTTTTGTTGGTGGCCCATGCAGGTCCTTCTGTAACTGCGATTTTTGGAATAGCGATAATAATATTAGAATGTCCAATAAATTAAGTTCGACGTCTGATGTCATAAGCTATGAGTCTAATCTGATGCGTTTTCTATGTCACTAGATGGCAGGAAGACGTTTCACCCGTGGTGGGGGTAGTGGTGCGATCCCTCATGATGATGAGCCTGAGTGGGAACCCACCAGCGGTGAGATGATGCGGATGATGCTGCAGATGATGCAAGTGCAGCTGGGCGTGCTTCTGCAAGTCCAGAATGCTCCGCTTGCTCGAGCTGCCCGGGCTCTTCCGGATGCCCCTCGCTCTGAGCCAGGAGCGAAGCAATTTCGGGAGCTGGGTCCCGCATATTTTGATGGGTCTGAGGGTCCTCTGGCTGCCGATGAGTGGATTCGGAACATCGAGGACAATCTGAAGATGGCCAAGATCACCCCGGCTGGATGGGTTGATTTGGCGAAGAGGCAACTCAAGGATAATGCTCGGAATTGGTGGGATGCGGAAGAGAAGTTGTTGGTGGAGCCGATAGCTTGGGCTACCTTCAAGGCCAGATTTGAGGGTGAGTTCTTCCCGAAAGCTGCCAGGGAAGAGATGCTGCAGCGTTTTATCGATTTGAAGCAAGGGAACTCGTCGGTGGACATGTATCACCAAGAGTTCATGAGGTTGAGTCGGTTTGCACCAAAGATGGTGCATGACGCTGAGGAGAGGGCTCAGAGGTTCCTGCAGGGGCTTGCTTCGGAGCTCCAGAGTTTTGTGACCTCCTCTGACCGGGAGTCTTATCAGAAGGTTCTGGTAGCAGCTAAGAGGCAGGAGCTGCTCGTGAACCAGAGGAGGGGGTATGTTGTTGGTGCTGGGAAGAGGCCTGTGGAACAGGCGAGAGCTGTGGTTAGACCTGGATTCAGGCCTAATCAGTCCGCTCAGTTTAAGAGGCCAGGAGGGCCTATTCTGAAGTTTTGCCATTTCTGCGGCAAGCCTGGCCACATCAAGGATCAGTGTCGGAAGTTTTTGGGCCAGTGTCTGGTTTGCAGTGATGCTTCCCATGCCGCGAAGGATTGTCGACACGCGAATCAGCTACGGAGGGCTCCTGTTACAGCTCAGCCGTTGCAGCAGCGAACGTCTGTTCCTGCTGGTCGTGGAGCAGCTCTTGTTCCGCAGAGCCAGGCTTTTCAGCAGGCTGTTCCGCCTAGGAGGCAGGCTTTTCTGATGACCGCTGCGGAGAGCGAGGCCGTGGATGAGGTTATCGCAGGTAATCCTCAATCTAGCTGTTACTTTCCTAGTTGGTTTTGATTGTTAGATCGTGTTGTTTGCTTGAACATGGTTGTTTGCTAGACTAGGGTTTGATTGTTAATTGCTTGATTAGGTGTGGTTTTGGTTTGCACATTTCCTGCACGCGTCCTCTTTGACTCTGGTGCATCGATGTGGATTATTTCTCGGAGCTTCGTGGAGAGGCATTCCTTGTCGACGTCCCCTCTTACCAAGAGTTGGAATATCGTTACAGGGAATGGCGTGGTCTCGGTGCATCGTGGTTGCAATTCTTGCTCTTTGGTGGTTTGTGGACATGAGCTTTTCGCTGATTTCATTATCCACGACATCATCAACTATGATGCGGTTCTTGGGATGGACTGGCTTGCGAGCTTCTATGCTACGATCGACTGTCGGAGGAAGAAGGTGGTGTTCGAGATTCCCGGACATCCAGTGTTTGAGTTCAGTCGTGGTAGCAGTTCGCTTGGTCCTGTCAGATTTCGGGCCAGGCCGGTGGAGGCTGTGGCTATGCAGATGGAGCTGGAGTGGCCAGCTGTGGTGTGTGATTTTGGCGACGTCTTCCCCGAGGAGATGTCTGGTTTGCCGCCTGATCGAGCTCTGGAATTTTCTATCGATCTTGTTCCAGGTGCGCAGCCGATTTCGAAGGCGCCGTATCGTATGGCACCTGCAGAATTGGAGGAGTTGCGGAAGCAGTTGGATGAGCTCTTGCAGAAGGGTTATATTAATCCTAGTGTGTCTCCGTGGGGAGCACCGGTGTTGCTGGTGAAGAAGAAGGATGGTTCGCGTCGCATGTGCGTGGATTATCGGGAGTTGAATGCGGTTACCATTAAGAATAAATACCCGTTGCCTCGCATCGATGATATTTTTGATCAGCTTGGAGGTTCGAGGGTGTTTTCTAAATTGGATTTGAGGAGTGGTTACCATCAGTTGAAGGTGAAGAAGGGAGATGTTCCGAAGACAGCGTTCAGGACGAAGTATGGACACTATGAGTTCATGGTTATGCCTTTCGGTGTAACTAACGCGCCCGCAGTTTTCATGAATCTGATGAACCTGATTTTCTACGACTTTTTGGATAAGTTTGTCGTTATCCTTATTAACGACATTCTGATCTATTCGAAGTCAGAGGAAGAGCATGCCTCGCACTTAAGGACGGTGTTGGAGATCTTGAGGAAGCATCGTTTGTATGCTAAGTTTTCGAAGTGCGAGTTCTGGCTGGATAGAGTTGCTTTTCTCGGGCATGTGGTGACTGGAGATGGTATTTCAGTGGATCCCGAGAAGATTAGGGCCATCAGGGAGTGGCCTGTTCCGTCGTCAGCGTCTGAGATTCGGAGTTTCCTAGGACTTGCTGGTTACTATCGGTGATTCATTAAGGACTTTTCTCGTATTGCTGAGCAGATGACCAGGTTGACGCGGAAGGATGTTGCTTTTGTTTGGTCGGGTGATTGTGAGAGTGCTTTTGGTGTTCTGAAGGAGAGGTTGACGACTGCCCCTATTCTTGTTGTGCCTGATCGCAGCGGTGGATTTAAGATCTTTTGCGATGCTTCTGGCAAGGGTCTCGGTTGTGTGTTGCATCAGCATGGGCATGTTGTGGCGTATGCGTCTCGTCAGCTTAAGGTTCATGAGAAGAATTATCCGACACATGATTTGGAGTTGGCTGCCGTTGTGTTTGCTCTTAAGATTCGGAGGCACTTCCTGCTGAGTGAGAAAGTGAAGATTTTCACCGATCACAAAAGCTTGAAGTATATCTTCACTCAGAAGGAGCTCAACATGCGACAGCGTCGATGGTTGGAGCTTATGGCGGATTATGAGATTGATTTGCAGTTTCACCCTGGCAAGGTGAATGTGGTTCCAGATGCTTTGAGTAGGCTTCCAGCGGTGATGATTTTGACCTCGCAGTGGGGATTGCAGCAGGATTTTTGCGAGTCTGGCGTGGAGATTGTTCTTCCTGGGGAGGCTTCGTCGTTGATGTACATGCAGGTATAGTCGACGATCGTGGATCGGATTAAGGCTGGCCAGGCTGAGGATCCGAAGATGGTGAAGATTCGGGAGCAGGTGGAAGCCGGTCTGCGGACTGACTTTTTGATTCATGAGGATGGCTCGCTGAGGTTCGGAGCCAGGTTGTGTGTGCCGGCTGGGGATATTAGAGAGGAGTTGATGGTGGAGGCACACAGTTCGCCGTATTCTGTGCATCCTGGTGGCACCAAGATGTACCAGGATCTTCGTCTGAATTATTGGTGGCATGGTATGAAGAGGAGTTGTCACGCCCCGCTTCCCAAAAGATTTGGGAAGCGAGACATGGCCAGCCCGCATGGACTCGAGCCGTTGAGGCTCGGGGTCCAATAAGCGTCTAGGCAAGTTATGATGCGGAGGTGAAGGTCCAATCGAACAATTTAGCATGAAACAACAGATATAGCAGCAAAAGATACTATTCAAACGCAGAAGGTAACCAACAAAGAGTTTAACATAAAAGCTAAAACTGTACGTACCGGAGACAACTAAAGAAGAAAAGTCTGCTGGGGTCCACAGGTTGTGGCAGCTCGGTCAAGTCTGAGACATGTGCAAAACACATGTCAGCAACGAACTAATGAGACCATAAGTTAATGCAGTTATACAATTCTAGCAGTTCTAAATGGAATTTAAAAGACAACTACACATGCAGTTCTAGAAAGCAGGAAACAAGTAATGGTTATTCTAATCGATCTGCTAGGGGTGTCCATCTAGTCAGATCGTCTAGGAGTTGTTCATGTAGTTCTATCAATCTACCAGGGGTGTCCATCTGGTCAGATTGTCCAAGTCTAGAAAAGGTCAAACGACCGGAATGCATCCCTGCGAAGCAAGCAGGAGTGCACCAACTGCGATACAAAGATAAATCCTAAGGACTCAAGCTGCGTAGGCGGAGGGGAGCTACCCCCCAGGCCCAGCTAGACTCTTTTGTCCTACCCCACCCGCGAGTCGTTTGTGTTATGGACACGAGCCAACAAACGCTCCATCTAGACACGAGACAAGACAAGGATCACGAATGATACGGCGTATCATACCGGAGCGCACCAGTCACGGGTGAGCCAAAGCTGGGGAGCACCAGTTCTCAATGGTCACCCCCGTCGTCGATCCAAAACAAATCATTAATCATGAATGATACTACGTATCATACCGGAGCGCACCAGTCACGGGTGAGCCAAAGCTGGGGAGCACCAGTTCTCAATGGTCACCCCTGTCATCGATTAACTATCCGTAAGCGAGCCGTCTCTGGGCTAGCCAGCAGACGCTCCACAAGAGTAGTGCCAACCCCGTATAGGAGAGGCCCACGCCTGTGATCTTCTACAAAGATCCACATACCTACAATGTCTGGCTTATTAATTAGCATGTGAGGTTCAAGTTGCATTTTAAAAGTGGGTTCGAGCAGAAAGTAACATGTGATCATTTTCAAGTATTTTGCAGAAATAAATCTAGCAGTCCTAACATCAATTCTAGAAAAGCATAAAAGCAGTAACTAAAGTCTCATTCCTTGCCTGAAAGATTCCGACAAGGATGTAGTCCAGCAGGGTCTGGGTCAACCAACGGATCTACAGAACCTCAACACGGCGCGAAAGCTACACTGACGTCGGGTAGCGACGTCAGGGGTTGGATTCCGGTAGCGTGAACGGTACGGAACGGCGGTTTCTCTGTCAATAAAATACGTGCACGTATAAGTTTGTGACGACGGCTAGAATAATTAGTCTAATCCTAATACGTCTAATGATCAAATTTTAATTAAGTTATCACACCTACGAATAATCTTGTTAACATCAATATATAAAGTTACTAGCGTGATATCACCGTATTATTAAGTTACTAACATGCTAGTTAAGTTCAGTTGCCAATTATATCATCAAAGCAATCTAGACTAATATCATTAAAGTCTTACTTATTAGATGCAATGTTATCATACAGTCCCAGTATTATAACTTATAAGATGTTACAACTTACACATGTAAATATAACCTATAAATCAAACTGTGACCAATTCAACACATCACCATATAATAACTTTAATAATTATACCTATATAAGGTTTATGATCCTCAACTGCTCACATGGTTTACCCTTGCACTATTATCAGTAACAGTTATAACTTTTATAACTTATCATATAACCTCACCCTAAGTATCCATATACACTGCACCTAGGAATCATTTCATCACATAATACCGTTTAAACATTATAATATAAGTTCTCAAGGCTAACCTTTGATGTGCTAATATACGCAGACATTGCAGCTAAACCATGCTGCGGCTACCGAGGTAAGAACGATGCCGCGACGCTATCGCGCACAGGAGGCCGCTGCCACGCGTCGCTATTGGGTGGCGCGGCCGTCAGCACCTGGGTGGTGCTCCAGATTTCCCCGGCGGTGCAGCCACGCTCGAGGCAAGGTGGGGAGGCGCGACAGGCGATCGGGGTGCCGCGGGGGTCTGCCTCCGGCGTGCGAGGCCGGCAATGGGGCGGACAGGCGGCCACGGCGGCGCCGGAGCAGTGCGTGGCGACGGTGGTCAGCGCGGATTCCGACGAGGATGGTGGCAGGGACTCTGTTCCGAGCAGAGGAATTGAGAAAACAGGGGAGGTGGACGGCGTTCAACGGGTGGCTGTCGGAAGCGGGTGATGGACAGCGCCGGCGTTCTGAGGACAGCGTCGGCGGCGTTGGGAAGAGGCCGAGAACGGCCGTCGGGCTAGTGCGATCGGAGCGGGGTGCCGCTGCGCCGCTGCGAAGGGGAGAAGGCCGGGCGACGCTGGAGCTTCCCGGCAGCTTCATCGGCGAGGGGGTCGCCATGGGGAGACTAGATGTCGTGGGTCCGACGAGAGGGGTCGACGGCCATGGGGAGGGCCGGAGTCGAAGATCAGGGAGGGGGTGGCGAGAGCTTTGGACATCGAAAAATTTGAGGGAGCTGGCGGCGCTTTCGAGTACGGGGTGGAGCAACGAAGGCTAGGGTTAATATTTAATAGATTAACAAGGGCTGCGTTCTACTTGGTTTATAAAATATAGGAATAAGGTAGGCTGTGAATGAAGAGATAGGTTAAACAATTTAAACCCTAGGTTAAGACTTATAGGGTATGGGCTTGGCAGCCCATGATGAAGTCTTAAAGGGCTTATTATTATACACAATAAATTGGGAGTGGGGGAAGACAGAGGAGTAGCTAGTGAAGCTACTAGTCTTAGAGTTAGGTTTTACATGTTTATAAGGTTTAGTTATATAATAAATTATTATCATGAATGTTATAATATAACAATAGCATAACTCTCTCTCCCCCTGAGTATGCGGCCAAGAGTGGATTTAATAGAGGACTAAGTCAACATTAGAGTAATAACATCATTTAAAATAATGAAACCGGGTTACGCATTTGAAACTTAGGATTAAACGATAGCTTAAAATGGGAGGGAGAAAGTAGGTCAAACGAAGCCCAAAAATTGTGAAATAAATACTGGGGTGACCGGGACGACGAGAGAAAGGTGGCAGAGAAGACTGATCACAATTTCGATGACAAGAAATGAAATTAAAAATAGAAAGGCCTTACGACAAAAGTGAAGATCGTGACGTCGCTTCAAATAAGGTCAGATCGTGGGAGAACGACCCGGGAAACGTCGTTCCAATTTAGTGCCACTATTTAACACTCTCAGAGACGTTCACAACGGCATATCACACGACAGTGTTCACAAACAACAAGGTCTAAAACAAACACGTGCACGGCCAAAAGCACGTGCACGAACAACGTACAACGAAAAGTGGTCGTTACATCCTCCCCACCTTAAAATAAAGTCCGTCCTCGGACTTTCTACCTATGAACATAACTCTAGCTAGACTAGTAGCTATCCTGATCACATCACATCATAATTCAACCAGGTATAGTCATTACAAATGCTTATACATACGCTGGGTAGTCAAACAATAATTCTGCTAACATGTATATATTCATTCATGCACGTATTTCAATCATTTATATATACATACATCTCTTATATAACTATTACTAGCCTAGCACCAACAATAGTTCAGATACTCACATAAGATTAGTCTCACACTAGTAAATACAATCATTGCTCTACGTATAGGTAGCCTATGCATAAACAATCATGTGTTATATTATTCCCTAATATTTCCTAGCATACATCCAATATCAATCACATCAACACATGTAGTCACACCATACCATTATTCAAATCAAGTCTTACTAGATCTATTATACATTCACCACTACTATAATTTCACAATATTTAGTCATTCCAATGCATGCAAATATTTCACCGTATATTCACATCACATTACGGTCCTATAATTGTATTTACGACACGCCACATATACTATAGCCACCCAAAACTTATAACTAGGCACATACTTACCCGTGCATAGTGCACACCCACACACGCTAACATTTCATTCACATACGCCAATCCTACCATTATAAACTCAGTACATTTACACACTTAGTTTAGCTAGCACACATACATTCACCCAAGCAAGTCCTTAGTAATAACTATACCACAAGACCAACACCTATAACTATATACTGGTATAGCGACCCACAATCATGTGCGTAACCCAACCAGGCACAAACACTCCTATCACTATACATACATCAAACATCGCTATATGCAACTACAGACATACATCACAATATACTTAGAGTATACCCACTCAAGCTTGAGTGAGACTCAAAACACAAGTCAGAATACTCTATATACATAACACGGTATTTACACCTATACTAATACCACTCAATGTATACACATCCACCAATACAACCATATACAACCATTTGTCAATCACACCTAATATTTAGTCAGGTAATACTTGCATAGTTCAATCACTTTATATACCATAATAATAATACAGACATCAGCACACGTATAGTTATAATACTTTCCCTAATACGCGCATTCACCGTATAGTCACGCTCATGTAACTCATATATTCACACCATATCCTACTACTTATAATTAGTATACCAATACATCTACTTATCCATACATAGTTAAGACATACAATAATCGTGTATACCTCGAGGTACACACACTCCCATAAAGGCAAACAATACCAAACAAAATTTATAACCCTATTACCGTACGTATATCACACATATTCATGTAGTAAGCACATACCTACGTACGAGCACACGCCCACACGTTCTAACATATAGATCAAATAATAATGGATGCACATTTAACCATAAGTACCCTAGTATCATGATACCTAATATGCACACAATTTTACCAACATATTATTTCAACCATTTTGAAGTATCTCCAACTACATACACCCCCAATAGATATTACAACACTAACTCTTATATACACAGACATCCCTAGAGTAGTTTAGCTTCCCACACACAATTATCTTACATAAGTGTCTATACTTATTCATGTACTATATACACATAATCATTACATTCATCGCAATACACATATCCCATTATTCATCCATAGCTCACATATACCTAAGTAATAATACTAAGCATGCCCGACAACGATATATATTTACACGAGCCGGGTAATCCTCCTCGTGGATCTACGGGGAAGGCAGAACAAACACAAGGCTCTAATGTGCAGACACTTCCAATATTTGACATCTAGGGTGGTTAAACAACTTCTAACTAACCAGCCCTAATTGGCTAGTCCCAATCATTTTAAACACCAATAAAATTTCCAACTCAAAAGCCCGTTCATGAGAACCTGTTATAATGATCCTGTTGTTCTCCACTTCAATTGATTCTTGGCACAGCTGCCTCTAGGAATCTCTAAAGTGAAACTACCAACCAGTTCTAGATTTTCGGATGTCAGACTTACTTACGATTTCCTTTTCAATCCAAACAACCAAGGCAATCTACTAACTCTTTTCCCATATTTCCTGATCATTGAACACTCGTAAAACCAAGCATGCTCACTTGACTTGATCCAGAATTTCCATTGACACTTAAACTGCTAGTCATTGTTGACTATAATCCATCCACGTGATCTGGAGAAGTCTTCACCTTTCATCATTTCGTAAACTTTAACTGGAATCCAGTGATCAATACGCACCCGGCGTGTATTCGAATAGTCGACTTTGAAACTCCCATGACATTCCCAAGATCCTTAATTCCTTTAAATCACTGTGTCCAAAACAGATCATGTTGTCGACCTTATACAATCCATCATAAGATCAATCTCGTTATCACCTTATCGCCCTGAGTCTCTTCCGTTCATCTCAAATGATCATATTACTTACTTCAACCACGTTGCTATCCTCGACTAGTTTTTTTTTCAAAACCCAGGTTATATTGTTGCTACTCGGCTTATATATAAATATGCTCTTAATATCCGTTGCATAACATTTCACTTGATCGATGTAGGTCTACGCATTTAGTCGTTAAGGCAAGACTTCTAATCACCACACTTCTATCACAAGCAGCATACTAAGAGTCGATCTCATTCCTTCGATTCAATGTTCTCACTTCCATGGTTCCTTGTCAAGTCGAGAATCCGACCTTATAACTATCCAATGTGTTAGAAATACATCACTTTAAACTTCATCTTATTCCTATATTCTCACTCAAATCCAAACTAGAGAGGCCAAGGAACTAGTCTAAACCTAACTAGCTTATGTCAGACTCGAATATTGTTGGTTGTTTGAATAGTTACTACAACACTATTGTTTCGATAAATCATTCGATCAGGACCTGCATGGGCCACCACAAAAACTGTCACGCCCCGCTTCCCAAAAGATTTGGGAAGCGAGACATGGCCAGCCCGCATGGACTCGAGCCGTTGAGGCTCGGGGTCCAATAAGCGTCTAGGCAAGTTATGATGCGGAGGTGAAGGTCCAATCGAACAATTTAGCATGAAACAACAGATATAGCAGCAAAAGATACTATTCAAACGCAGAAGGTAACCAACGAAGAGTTTAACATAAAAGCTAAAACTGTACGTACCGGAGACAACTAAAGAAGAAAAGTCTGCTGGGGTCCACAGGTTGTGGCAGCTCGGTCAAGTCTGAGACATGTGCAAAACACATGTCAGCAACGAACTAATGAGACCATAAGTTAATGCAGTTATACAATTCTAGCAGTTCTAAATGGAATTTAAAAGACAACTACACATGCAGTTCTAGAAAGCAGGAAACAAGTAATGGTTATTCTAATCGATCTGCTAGGGGTGTCCATCTAGTCAGATCGTCTAGGAGTTGTTCATGTAGTTCTATCAATCTACCAGGGGTGTCCATCTGGTCAGATTGTCCAAGTCTAGAAAAGGTCAAACGACCGGAATGCATCCCTGCGAAGCAAGCAGGAGTGCACCAACTGCGATACAAAGATAAATCCTAAGGACTCAAGCTGCGTAGGCGGAGGGGAGCTACCCCCCAGGCCCAGCTAGACTCTTTTGTCCTACCCCACCCGCGAGTCGTTTGTGTTATGGACACGAGCCAACAAACGCTCCATCTAGACACGAGACAAGACAAGGATCACGAATGATACGGCGTATCATACCGGAGCGCACCAGTCACGGGTGAGCCAAAGCTGGGGAGCACCAGTTCTCAATGGTCACCCCCGTCGTCGATCCAAAACAAATCATTAATCATGAATGATACTACGTATCATACCGGAGCGCACCAGTCACGGGTGAGCCAAAGCTGGGGAGCACCAGTTCTCAATGGTCACCCCTGTCATCGATTAACTATCCGTAAGCGAGCCGTCTCTGGGCTAGCCAGCAGACGCTCCACAAGAGTAGTGCCAACCCCGTATAGGAGAGGCCCACGCCTGTGATCTTCTACAAAGATCCACATAACTACAATGTCTGGCTTATTAATTAGCATGTGAGGTTCAAGTTGCATTTTAAAAGTGGGTTCGAGCAGAAAGTAACATGTGATCATTTTCAAGTATTTTGCAGAAATAAATCTAGCAGTCCTAACATCAATTCTAGAAAAGCATAAAAGCAGTAACTAAAGTCTCATTCCTTGCCTGAAAGATTCCGACAAGGATGTAGTCCAGCAGGGTCTGGGTCAACCAACGGATCTACAGAACCTCAACACGGCGCGAAAGCTACACTGACGTCGGGTAGCGACGTCAGGGGCTGGATTCCGGTAGCGTGAACGGTACGGAACGGCGGTTTCTCTGTCAATAAAATACGTGCACGTATAAGTTTGTGACGACGACTAGAATAATTAGTCTAATCCTAATACGTCTAATGATCAAATTTTAATTAAGTTATCACACCTACGAATAATCTTGTTAACATCAATATATAAAGTTACTAGCGTGATATCACCGTATTATTAAGTTACTAACATGCTAGTTAAGTTCAGTTGCCAATTATATCATCAAAGCAATCTAGACTAATATCATTAAAGTCTTACTTATTAGATGCAATGTTATCATACAGTCCCAGTATTATAACTTATAAGATGTTACAACTTACACATGTAAATATAACCTATAAATCAAACTGTGACCAATTCAACACATCACCATATAATAACTTTAATAATTATACCTATATAAGGTTTATGATCCTCAACTGCTCACATGGTTTACTCTTGCACTATTATCAGTAACAGTTATAACTTTTATAACTTATCATATAACCTCACCCTAAGTATCCATATACACTGCACCTAGGAATCATTTCATCACATAATACCGTTTAAACATTATAATATAAGTTCTCAAGGCTAACCTTTGATGTGCTAATATACGCAGACATTGCAGCTAAACCATGCTGCGGCTACCGAGGTAAGAACGATGCCGCGACGCTATCGCGCACAGGAGGCCGCTGCCACGCGTCGCTATTGGGTGGCGCGGCCGTCAGCACCTGGGTGGTGCTCCAGATTTCCCCGGCGGTGCAGCCACGCTCGAGGCAAGGTGGGGAGGCGCGACAGGCGATCGGGGTGCCGCGGGGGTCTGCCTCCGGCGTGCGAGGCCGGCAATGGGGCGGACAGGCGGCCACGGCGGCGCCGGAGCAGTGCGTGGCGACGGTGGTCAGCGCGGATTCCGACGAGGATGGCGGCAGGGACTCTGTTCCGAGCAGAGGAATTGAGAAAACAGGGGAGGTGGACGGCGTTCAACGGGTGGCTGTCGGAAGCGGGTGATGGACAGCGCCGGCGTTCTGAGGACAGCGTCGGCGGCGTTGGGAAGAGGCCGAGAACGGCCGTCGGGCTAGTGCGATCGGAGTGGGGTGCCGCTGCGCCGCTGCGAAGGGGAGAAGGCCGGGCGACGCTGGAGCTTCCCGGCAGCTTCATCGGCGAGGGGGTCGCCATGGGAAGACTAGATGTCGTGGGTCCGACGAGAGGGGTCGACGGCCATGGGGAGGGCCGGAGTCGAAGATCAGGGAGGGGGTGGCGAGAGCTTTGGACATCGAAAAATTTGAGGGAGCTGGCGGCGCTTTCGAGTACGGGGTGGAGCAACGAAGGCTAGGGTTAATATTTAATAGATTAACAAGGGCTGCGTTCTACTTGGTTTATAAAATATAGGAATAAGGTAGGCTGTGAATGAAGAGATAGGTTAAACAATTTAAACCCTAGGTTAAGACTTATAGGGTATGGGCTTGGCAGCCCATGATGAAGTCTGAAAGGGCTTATTATTATACACAATAAATTGGGAGTGGGGGAAGACAGAGGAGTAGCTAGTGAAGCTACTAGTCTTAGAGTTAGGTTTTACATGTTTATAAGGTTTAGTTATATAATAAATTATTATCATGAATGTTATAATATAACAATAGCATAACTCTCTCTCCCCCCTGAGTATGCGGCCAAGAGTGGATTTAATAGAGGACTAAGTCAACATTAGAGTAATAACATCATTTAAAATAATGAAACCGGGTTACGCATTTGAAACTTAGGATTAAACGATAGCTTAAAATGGGAGGGAGAAAGTAGGTCAAACGAAGCCCAAAAATTGTGAAATAAATACTGGGGTGACCGGGACGACGAGAGAAAGGTGGCAGAGAAGACTGATCACAATTTCGATGACAAGAAATGAAATTAAAAATAGAAAGGCCTTACGACAAAAGTGAAGATCGTGACGTCGCTTCAAATAAGGTCAGATCGTGGGAGAACGACCCGAGAAACGTCGTTCCAATTTAGTGCCACTATTTAACACTCTCAGAGACATTCACAACGGCATATCACACGAAAGTGTTCACAAACAACAAGGTCTAAAACAAACACGTGCACGGCCAAAAGCACGTGCACGAACAACGTACAACGAAAAGTGGTCGTTACAGGAGTATGGCTCGGAGTGTAGCCAAGTGCTTGGTTTGCCAGCAAGTGAAGGTGGAGCATCAGCGTACGGCCGGGTTGCTACAACCGCTTCCGATTTCGGAGTGTAAATGGCAACACATCACTATGGATTTCGTGACTGGACTACCTCGGAGTCCGAAGCAGAATGACGCGATTTGGGTGATCGTAGATCGATTGACCAAATCCGCGCACTTTATTCCATTCCGAGTGGGACAGTCCACTGAGGCGTTAGCAAGGAGATATATGGAGGTAAAATTCTTTTACTCTCCGTTTTTATTTCCTTTTCCTAGTTTGGATGGTGATGTAACGTGAATCGTGCAGGAGGTTGTGTGACTTCATGGGGTCCCTGTGAGTATCGTGTCTGACAGAGACACGAGGTTCACATCTCAGTTCTGGCAGAGTTTGCAGAAGAGCTTGGGTACGTGTCTGAGTTTCAGTACGACGTACCATCCGCAGACGGATGGCCAGTCCGAGAGGACGATTCAGATTTTGGAAGACATGCTGAGGGCGTGCATGTTGGATTTCAAGGGTTCATGGGAGGACCATCTACATCTGGTAGAGTTTTCCTACAACAACAGCTTCCAGGTGAGTATTGGCATGGCGCCTTTTGCCGCTCTTTATGGGAGGAAATGTCGATCGCCATTGAGTTGGGATGACGTTGGTGATCGGGAGTTGTTGGGACCTGAAATGATCGTGGAGGCCATGGATATCGTCAGGAATATTCGGGAGAGGTTGAGAATTGCTCAGGACCGTTTTAAGCATTGGGCGGATGCTAAACGTCGTCCTTTGGAGTTTCAGCCGGGCGACCATGTGTTCTTGAAGATTTCCCAGAATCGCGGTGTGATTTGTTTTGGGAAGCGTGGGAAGTTGAGCCCGCGATACATTGGACCGTTTGACGTTTTGGAGAGGGTTGGCGAGGTAGCTTATCGCTTGGCCTTGCCGCCATCTTTGGAAGGAGTTCCCAATGTTTTCCATGTGTCGCAGCTTCGTCGATACATTAGCGATCCGTCTCATGCGGTAGATTTTTCGGAGATTACCGTTCGCCCCGATATGACGTATGACCAGCATCCAGTGCAGATTCTGGACAGGCGTCAGAAATCGCTTCGGAACAAGATTGTCAATCTTGTGTGGGTGATGTGGCGACACGGCTCACCTGGAGAGTCTACTTGGGAGAATGAGGATGAGATGCGAGAGCGTTTCCCACTTTTGTTTCCGGACTCGTGAGTATTTGGAAATTCCGAGGACGGAATTTTTCTTAAGTTGGGGAGGATGTAACGACTGCTTTTCATGTATCTGGATTTATTATAATATAATATATGTTTTGGTGGATTTTCTCCTCATGTGTGGTTTTCGTCTCCGTAGCTTTCATTTTCGATCGATTCGGCGTGTTTTCTCGTTTCTTCCTTAGGATTGTCGATTTCGAAGTATGTTATTCGTGACGGACTTTATAACGGTCGTATCTTACTATTAGATCAAGCCTAGGAGTCTTAGGAATCGATCTCGGGGCCCCGCGCTCCGTATCGGAACTTTTTGTGCTCATTAGCCGGTATAAGAAGGGGCACCGACCGACTAGATGACGATCCAGTCGGTCGGCAATCCTTCTTGGACCGACTAGTTAGCTTTCTAAATTTCTCAGGAGTTACTGTTTACCGTTAGTCGGTCTAAGAACATTGGTTGACCGACTAGGTTGCAAACTAGTCGGTCAGCAATGCTTCTTTAACCGAATAACACATCATCTTAATTTTAGTTGAGTTACTGTTTACTCTTAGTCGGTCTAAGAACGTTCATCGACCAACTAGATGCTAAACTAGTCGGTCAGTATTTGTTCATGGACCGACTAACTCTAGAATCCTGTTTTCGTTCAGAAGTTACTGTTTACACTTAGTCGGTCTGCGTTGGTCGACCGACCGACTAGTTGCCAAACTAGTCGGTCAGTGGTTGCTCTTTGACCGACTAACCTGTGTTAAAACCCTAATTTCTGGGCAGCCGCCAGCCCATCCTATTTAAACCCAACCCAAACGTTTTCTTCTTCCTCAACACGACCCAAAACCCTAAAATCTTCCCCCTTGAGCCCCCATCTTCCTCCAAGCTTCAATCCTTCATTCCAAGCCCTAAATCCATCATCCAAACCATCCATCCACTCTATCTACCTCTCATCTTCTCCAAAATCTCACCAAAACCATCAAAATCCCCAAATCCCCCAAAACCCTAGTTTCCCCAAACTTCTCCAATCTTTTCCAGATCTGATCCTAGGGTTCTTCGGAGTGTTTCTTCTGCTTCCTCTCGGTAAGAAATCGATCTATTGTTGTTTTCATAACCTATTTATGTTTTTATGAAACCTTAATAAATTTCATGTTGTTTGATGATTGTTCCCCCAAAACAGCGATTTTCCCGTAGATTGGCATCCGTGTGACGAAGTGGTCGTCATCCCCGGTGCTAGGCAAGTGAAACTTGCATCTCTTGATTTGGGCCGTGTCTTAGGCCATTTCCTTGTTTTAGGCGTAAAAGAGACTAGACGGTGAAAGGATAGCCGTCTAGACGCCATTGACCTAGCTTGACAACGAAGCTTGGTCCGTCACCCTTATCATGCTTGTATGTCATGTTTAGTTACAATTATCGGTACGCGAATATTGTTCATGTCATCGCATTTTACCATGTCATGTTTACTTTCCATTAACGGTACGCAAATTAATTGTCATGTCATTGCATTCTTTAAGTGTTTCTGTGATTGCGTAGCTTCGCTACAATGCTTGTGTTCCTGGCTCGTGTTCCAGAAGCGGGCCATGTGTTGGTTGATAGCCAATGCCCGAATTGCGTGTTTCCGGCTAGGTGCACCCCTACGCCAAATGTTTAAGAATGCGAGCTCATGTGCGGGGCAACCCCAGGCTCACTAGCTGAGCTCATTGTGCGGGGACCCTGGCTCCATTACGTGTGGGTATTGGGGGTAAGAGTTAAGTGACCAATCAACTGGGAGTCTGCCCGATCAGCAACTGCAGTGGTAAGGCGTAAACTCTGGGTTTTGGGGTAGATGTTAAGCGGCCAATCAGCGAATGTGAAGCCATTCAGTTGTAAGGCGTAAACATCTACAAACAACGTGAATAGTGAATCGATTGAGATTGATAGTAGCGTGGCTACTCTTGTCTTGTCTTGTCTTGTCTTGTCCCGATGATTGTTCTCTTGTACAAATCGTCTTGCCATGTCTTGATTGTGGACTCATGTTATAACTACCATGTCATGCATACTAAACTGCTAGGTTGCTAGTTGCCTTACTTTCAGTTTCCTTGCCCAAGTCTTTTAGACTTGCTGACATGTGCCCCTTTAATCTTTTGGGTGACACATGTTAGATCCTGAGCCTGCGTACCTTGTTGAGGACGAGGTGTTTGCTGACGCCGAGCCCGAGCTTGTGTTTGACGGGGAGTACGTGGACACTGGGGACCAGTCCTAGTGTCTTCGTTGTGTTTTACTTTTGTTAGACAGTTGTTTTGTTATCGGTGCGTAGCACCTATACCTTGTTTTGTCGTTGTTGCTTTTGTCGGCCTTGTTCTGGGCCTTAGACTCTTTTCCTTTAGCCTGGTGGCTTTTCTGGATGTTGGACTTATTTTCTTGTTGGACAATTTATGAGATGTGAGATTTTATTTCAGTCTCTCCTTGTGTTATTAGTGTTATTCCGTTGTGGTTACAGGGACCTGCTTATGTTTTTTTGACGCTTATCGGGTTTGGGGCTTCACAGCTCCACTCTCGTGCGGACCTTCTCACGTCTCGCCTCCATTTTAGGGAAGCGGGTTGTGACATATTATCTTACCGAGGGTCCAATTTCTAATATTTTTAACTTGCCGAGCGACCCTCGATGACGTATATTTCCCTGTTGTTTATCTTGTGAAATATACGTCAGGTTCTGAGACAGATTTTGCAGAGGAGCATACCCTGAGGCTGGGCTAGTCGACAAGGAGTTCCGAGACGCTGAGATCCACTGCTGAGGAACGATGTGCTTTCACAGCGCTGCAATAAATCTAATATTGTTGTTGTATTTTATTCAAGTGTTATTCCACTTTGTGTAACTGTTTGTATTGGCCATGCTACACCTTAATTCTATTGTTTTCTTGTAATCTGGACTTGAAGTTGTAATATTAATATTTTTGTTGTTATGATATTTGCAAGCAAGAACCTATCATGCTTAATACACATACACTTATTGCTTGCAAATATCAGAAGGTCTGATATTTGCTTTAAGCACATGCGGACCCGCTTGCATTCTTGCTCCTAAGTATAATGATAAGCAGCGCGTGACAAACACCGTTGTAGGGCACGTCCTTGGGGATGTGCCGTTCTTCAGCCAGTTGCACGCTTTCGTGGGTAGGATGTGGAAGCTCAAGAACCCATTCCAGACCTTCTCTTAGGAAAACGAGATGTTCTTCTTCCGCTTTGGATTCGCTGAGGACTGCTCGTCGGTTCTTCAGTGGGGCCATGGTTTTTCAATGACCGCCTCCTCATTCTAAGGTAATGGAGCCCCACCATTACCCTTGATAGAGATCTCCTTCGTAGTGTCCCCACCTGGGTATGGTTTCCCTCTTTCCCACTCAATCTCTGGTCCATCGACATCCTTAGTGTGGCATTCAGCCTTGTGGGGGGTCCCTATTTGCACTGACTGAGCCACTGTATATCTTGAGCGCATGACTGAGCCCGCTGTTTCGTCGAACTAGACGCGTCAGAGCCTCTTCCTCGTGAAGTCACTCTGGTTTTTGAGGTTGGCTCCACCCACAATCAGGCGGTCGAATACAAGGGCAAGCCATATAGGTGCAGTCACTGCCTCACCTTCGGTCACTTATCGGAGCAGTGTCCCACCGTGAATATAGACGGGAGTAAGGTTAAGGAGAGGGAGGTGATGAAAAGGGCTATCGAGGACCTGCTTGATGCCACCATGGCCCGATGCAATGTTGGGTCCCCTGTCATCTTGAAGGTCGCTTCCTTGTCATCCTCAGCCGTGGATGAGGCTCCCAATGGTGGGTGCTCTCCCGAGGTGCAGTGTGAGAAGACCGAGCTGCCATTTCATGTGTTCACCCCACCATTGGGGGCTAGGGATGAGGTGGTTGGCATGCCCCACAACGACGGTGGGGGGGGAGGGAGGGGGCAACTCGGGCTACTATGGTAGGGGGGATTGTCGATGGTGGGGGGCCGGCTGTGGAGTCTTCTGGAACCTCAGTCCCCCTTCCTGGTGACAGTAGGAAGTAGACAGCAGGGGCTCCTCGGCCCTTTCAGATTTTGACTTCTTCGACGACATGAGATTCGAGCCTTGGCCTCTCCCAGATTTCAGGGTCTCCATCAATCGCTCTGCTAGGGGTGGTACTGGGCACAATACCGGTAGTCGGTGCGATGCCGATCGCATGGGTCCATGTCTCCCATGTGCTCCGGCGATGCCCTTCTGTGGGACTGGCGTGTTGAGCTCCTCCAGCCCGCATCGAAAGGTCCAGCCTGCTACGTCATCCTCATCGGATTCGTGGGCAGATCCTCCGCCTTTCCATATGACCGTCGATAACCCCGAGTGGGCGACCTTGTACAAATCCTCGTCCCATTGTCCCCCGGTGATTGCGATGGCAAAGGCCTTCCCTTATCACACGATCCAAGGTGGTGCCGTGTGGTGGTGCATTTGCTGGCCTCAGCAACTTGAAGTTGTGAGGCTACGTTGTTTTCTTCGTGCTATTGGGTCTTTGTGCTACTGACATTGATGGTGGCTGGGCTTCAGCAGTGATTTGGACGATGATCTTGGGAGCTGGGTTTGGCCTTTTTGTTGTTTTTTGGGCATGCACTGCTGTGTGAGTCGCATATTGGGTGAGTCAATTTTGGGTAATGTTCCCGTATGACTATCATGTGAGTTGGGGCTCCTCTTTGTTTTTTTAGGTTTGGGTTGGTTTTGTCAGAACGCGCTTGTACCTTACCTTGTTTTCCCCCAGGGTCGGTTCCGTGTCTGCTTGTGATCTTATGCTTGGTGATTGCTCTTTGGCCTCTCCCAAGTCAGCTCTCAGGAAAATCGGTCCCAATGTTCCCGTACTCTTGTACATCTTTTGATTAATCCAATTTACTTACCTTTCATATATATATATGTATACATATGTATATATGTATGTATGTGTATGTATATGTATATGTATGTATATGTATGTATATGTATATGTATGTATGTATATATGTGTATATATGTGCTAGTCATAACCCGTGCCCATAGGGCACGGTTCATTTAAGAAATTCCCCCTCAAATTCTTAGTTCTCCCCAAATTAAAGCACGATAACTATTATTTAGTGCCCATAAAATTTTAATTCCACCAAAATTTACTTTCCAATGAGAATTTAGTTCCCCCAATAAAGTTTAGTTCTATGCAAAATTTAGTTTCCTCCCAATTTAACATGTCCTCTAAGGGAACAGTTCATTAACTATTTTCCCCCCTCAATATCTTGGATTTAATAATTTTTATCAATTAGTAATAATTATAGTTATATCAATGGAACAATACACACACACACATATATATCATTATAAAAATTTTAGAAAGTTAAATTTATTGCAAAAATATTTTTTTTCAGCCAATGCAGATTATAAATTATATGACTATAGCCCAACATTGAATGATTATACATGATGTTATATTGCTTTTACTGATGTTATATGCAAAAAGTTTTTGCTAATGATGTTGCGTGTTGCAGGTGTTTGGAAGTTTCTAAAGCATGTATCATCCATACTTTGGTAATTATCAAAAAGCATGTATCATCCACTCTTTGTTCTTCAAAATTATATATGTAAAAGATGATTTTATATGATTTTATTTTGCTTCGCAATCTAAAAGGCACTAATAATGTTATATTGCTTTACTATCTAAGTGGAATTAAATGTTATATTGCTTTACTGTGTTATATTACTTTGTAGGTTTAAACATTTGGTAGTGTTATGTGATACAATGGCATGTATACATGATAACTGATACATGGATAATTTTTTTCGTAGTGGAAAACTTCTCGATGTATATGTAGAAGGTAAGTAGTGTTGAATGGTGAAATAGATGAGCTTGGAGAGTTAATGCTAGAGACTTGGATTATGCTGGAGAGCAGAGGGAACAATCGAGAAAGTTGCAAATATTGATGTTAACATATACAATAGGAGTAGTTGTTTTTATTAATTGGTGTAAAAAGGCAGGGCTGAAGGACTGATGTATGTATGCATTTGTTAATGTCCTCGTATTTGTAAATGCCATTGAGTTACAAATGACATCATCAAACTTTGGGGCTACTTGTTATGGTTCGAAGATTCATAATTTATAGACCTTACCATGTTTTGAAAAAAATGAAGTTTTTATTCTTTCATGGATCTCTAATGGTAATATATAAATGCATTCATTCCTCATTTTGTGACAAAGAAGACTTAACCTAAAGTGTATAACTTTCCAAACATTTGATAGTTGGACATAGTGTTTTTTGATTGGATAAACAATATTACTGGAGTTCGTTCATGTCTTGATGTATCACTTGCATCATGAAAGATGAATGTTTGTGTATTTGCATCACAGTTCTTTATGCTCCAGTTGACTTGATGGAAAAAAAGCCTTTTAACTCATACAATAGCGAATTTAGATTCTCGAGACTTCCCCTTTCCTTCTTCATCTTTCCAAAAAAAAAGAGAACAACGCATCAAATTAGTGCCACATTGCCACTACACCTACATCATATTGCCAGTGATATACAGAGTTTTGGAACATAGCAAGTTTGTCCATCGTCAGCGACATCAAGAGAAAACTTCAGCTAAATCTTATTGAAATTAACATATCCCACGTACTGTTAGATCTGTAACAATCATCATAATTTTAAATCTTTGATACAACCAACTGTATCCTTATCCATATTGTTATGTTATGGTTGCAATCTGCATAATTTTGCTTTGCTGAAATATTGTGACATAAGAAGCCAACAACATTACAAATTCAAAAGTAAGATATCTCTTTCCATTATATATTCAAAAAAAATACATACACCTATCCTTCATCGATGCTTTTTTACACCAATTTATATACACAAATTAGCAAGTGGTGTCCAGCTTGCTTCTGCTGTTATTCTACTGTACTACATGACTATAAGAGCAATTCATATGAAAGGGATAACAGAAATTTCATACCAATAACAATATAAATCCTTTTTGCATAGTTCTTGAAATAGAGTACACCCAAAGATCTCTAACATCTGTCGTGAGATTGGAAATTTGAAAGGTATAATAGGTGCTGAAACTTGGTGTGTAAGATGATGTCCAGCTGTTGGAGTGAGGTGTGGTTGGAGTGAGGTGAGTTGAGGCACACAAGCTGTTGTCGAGCTCTTGGAGTGAAGTGAGGTGCGCAAGTTACTGTCCAATCAAATTTTGACATAAAAATAGAAGGATCAAAGAAACATTGATAGAAAACTAAATCACAGTAAATAACTTCTATGATATATGAGTACGCAATATTAATCTGTTAACCATATGAATGAACCTAGACATCAATAGCAGTCCTTCAAAAATACTTTCATAAAACATTTGACAATATTTCACCCCTCAAATTGATCACAAAACAATCTATGCAAACAGATGGATATATTTACAAATTTTAATGTCATAAATTTTACGTTTGCATAGATTGTTTTGTGATCAATTTGAGGGGTGAAATATTGTCAAATGTTTTATGAAAGTATTTTTTGAAGGACTGCTATTGATGTCTAGGTTCATTCAGATGGTTAACAGATTAATATTGCGTACTCATATATCATAGAAGTTATTTACTGTGATTTAGTTTTCTGTCAATGTTTCTTTGATCCTTCTATTTTTATGTCAAAATTTGATTGGACAGTAACTTAGAGCAGAAATCTATACTAAGTGACATTAAAATTCTAATTCTTTTCTTAGAGATAAATGATTTATAATTGTTAGGGTTGAATTTCTGCTGATATTTGTTGGCATTAGTAGCACTATATCTGGAGAGCTCAGTTTGTGGAATCTGGATTGTTTTTGAGCAGTTTGAGTAAAATGTTGAACATTATGTTGCAACATTATGTTCAACATTCGGGATCTGGAATAATTGTTCCTATACAGTAACGCTGTTTTGGTCTACAAATCTGTCGTGGTGATCTCAGATCTGATTTGTAGCCTAGAATATCGGAGGTTCCTGATTTGATTGATTACAGATATTGATGAGATTTTTATACTCCTTCTTACCCGAATTAGTTCCTTAATTGATGGAGGTTTGTTGAGAATATTTGGGAATCTGGTTAGTTCCTAAATTGATGGGATGAAATATTTGCTGAGATTTATTGGTTTTATTTACCAGAAATAGATCCTTATTCTATGGGCAAAATATCAACATGAGATTTGTTTTAATCTTCTTAACCAAAATAGATTCGGTGATTCCTTGAATATGAGATTTCGTACCCGAAGTGATCCTAGAAATATTGGTGGATATTTAGCATTAAAGAGGAAGTTATTTACCCAGATATAGTGGTTACAAAATCTGGTTGGTTTCATAACTGAATGGTATGTGCGGTTGAAGATATGTGCGGTTGAAGATTCTATATATGAATGTTTCCAGATCTTGCATTATTGTTTAGATCTTCTCCAGATATTCGGTTGAATGCAGGTATGCATAAAATTTGCTGATGAAGGTGAATGAAAGGATCATCCACAACCGAGGTATGAAAGATCCACTATCAAATGAGTGTTTATGAAATGTTGTACAAAATGTCATATGAAATGTTGAACTTATTGTTCAACATTTGAGATCAGATTCGGCAAATCTTCCATGCAACTATTTGATTTGCGTCTATTGAAGATAAGACCTCTTGGTGACTGAACTATTGTTTTTGGAGATAAGATGTCATCGAGTTTGTTGATCAGAATCAGATCTTCTTCTACAGTGCGGGATTAGGTGATTATTGTTGAAGCTGTTGAAGGATGGTTAATGACACTTGGTTGTTTTTCGGTTTTGATTGTTGACTGAGATTTCCTCATTAACTGCTTTATCTTGCTTGGCTGCGCTGCATATGTTTCCGCCTATCCTCGGTGATTCTGTTGGTGGAGTTGTTGTCAACAGCTTAACTTCTTCGAGGGGTTAGCGAAGTAAAGGAGGGCGTGGACTCTTGATGGATATAACGAATTTTGACGAAAGTTTTTGAAGAACTCCGGGAGGAGGCCGACGGCTACGCGTGTAGGATCAAGGGAGTTGATCTAGTCGGTTGTGCAAGGGGAGCTTGCGGGCAAGGGGAGCTTGCCGAGAATACTCCATGGGTTGGTAGAGACCACCCATCACGGTTTGTATTGAGGGGGAGGTTGTTCCTCCTAATAGAATCATGATAATTAGTGATTGTACTCATTGATTATTTTAGTGGAGTATTCTGATTTTCTGGGCGAGGCCCCGTAGATGTAGGTGTGCGCACCGAACTGCGTTACCAAGTTTCTTGTGTCACCTTGGTGTTGATGTGTGTTTAATCTTTGTGTTTATTTGATTATTCCTACGTACTGAAACTAACAATTGGTATCAAAGCAGGTCACCCGTGTTTCTTTGTTTTTCAAAGAAGGTGTGATCTTGGATTTCAGTACTTGAATCATGGCTACACGAGAAGGTGCCTCTGTTGTTCGCCCTCCATTGCTCATTGGTACAAATTACACTTACTGGAAGTCTCGAATGCGTGTATTCATTAATTCCATTGATGAGAAGGCCTGGATCGCTGTCAATGAAGGATGGACACCGCCAACCAAAATTGACGAAGATGGCGAAGAACACCTCAAGTCGGCAAGAGACTGGAGTCGGATTGAAGAACATGCGGCCTTGTGCAATTCTAAAGCAATTAATGCTATTTTTTCCGTTGTCAACGAAGAGCAATTCAAATTAATCTCTACGTGGGAGTATGCAAAGGAAGCGTGGGATATACTGCAGAATATTCATGAAGGAACCAGTATGGTAAGAGCATCTAAACTTCAAATGCTCGCATCTCAATTTGAAAATCTCAGGATGAATGATGATGAGACTGTGGATGAGTTCAATGGGAGACTGCGTGATATATCTAATCAGGCATTTCAATTGGGGAAGAAGTACTCTCAAAAGAAGTTGGTTGAAAAAAATTTGAGATCCCTACCCGAGAAGTTCTCTGCGAAGATTGCGGCCATTGAAGAAGTGAGGAACACATCCACCATGAGATTGGATGAACTCATGGGATCTCTTCAGACATATGAAATAAATCTGAAGCCGAACCACAGGGATAAAGGGGTGGCTCTAAAGGTTGATGTCAGTAAAACATCTAAGCCTGAAAATGACTCAGATATTGATGATGACATTGATCTGCTGACTAAGAATTTCAACAGAATGATGAGGAAGATATGCAACAAGGGTCAAAACTTCAGATCTGGTAACAATTCGGCACGGGAAAATCGTCCCTCTGCAGGCAAGAACAAAGGCAAAGGGATACAGTGCAGAGAATGTGAGGGTTTTGGACACATACAAGCTGAATGTGCCAATACCCTCAAGAAGCAGAAAGGGGCATCCTCGACTAGTACCTGGAGTGAAGATGATTCTGATGGGAGTGTTAAAAATGAGGACATCATCAGTAATTACATTGCCCTCGCAGCCTCTCAGAAGAAGGGAACTGATTACAACAAACTAGCCAATGTCAGACAGAATGTTGCAACATTATATTCAACATTATGTACAACATCATGTACAACATCTACAACCGAATCAGATTCTGAAGCTGACAGCGATGAGGAAGTGAGTGACAATGATATCCGTACAGCATACCAGATGATGTTTGAGAAATGGCTGCAAATCTGCAATATCAACAAAGTCCTGACGGAGGAAAATGATAGACTGAAGAAAGAAAAGGAGGAGGTCAAAATCGAATGTCTGAAAGCTAAGAGAAACTGTAGAGAATTGGAAAGAAACTTCAGAAATGTTCTTCTCAGGGCAGAGAAAGCTGAATGCACATTACAGAAGTGGAATTCTGGAAAAGCAAAGCTGGATGATATCTTAAACATGGGTAAGATTTCTGGAGATCGCACAGGAGTGGGATACAATAGAGGAGCTTTTATAATGTGTCTGATGAAAGAAGAAGACAAGTTACCAAAGAACTTGAAAGAATGGGTCAACACAATGGCCATGATCAAAAGAAGAGGCAGATTAAAGGTATAAAAGGTGATCGTTCTGTGTGTAATTACTGCAAGTTCAAAGGCCATACCGAGAGAAACTGCTTCAGCCGCATGCGACATTGGTCAGAAGGAAGAAATGTTAGACACTCTGATATGAAGATGAAGAAGCAATGGGTTAGAAAGTCTGAATTATACAGCAAGAACACTACAGCTTCAGAGAAAGCACTTCATGTTGTGACTAATGTTGTAACATTAGATACAACACAGAACAATGTTGCTGCAGATGTTATGATGCCAGACTCTACATCTCCCCTCGATAATCACTGTAAGCAACATGCGCCAAAGTCTCATGAATCTTCCTCCAAAATTATCAGAGTGCTATCTCGTCGCTCTGCTCACTGCTCTTCCTCCACCGGTGCCATTGGATCTTCGCATGTACCCTCTGTCAACACCGCCGATGTTTTCAATTCTCCAACTACTTTTCGGCCCCTCAGAACTCGACTTCTACCCTGGACATCATTTCATTTGTCACCCTACTGTCAGATGTGAGGTATAGTGTTCTTTCTCTTATTCCACTGTGCCTGAGATTTTATTTGCTATTAAGAGAGACAGATGAGCCTCTGGATGTGTCTCGGTTGAGTTTTTCTGAATTTTCTTTTTGAGTTGTGAGGCTAGCTGAAAGGGGGAGAATGTGGTGTCTTTTCTGAATAATTTGGCTGTATTTTTTGAGGTGATCACTGCTCGGGTTGCTCTAGTAAGGGGGAGAATGAGTTTTGGATTATTGTGGCTCAAAGGGGGAGAATGTGAGCTTGGTTGACGCTTGCTTTGGTTTGTGCCACATAATGCCAAAGGGGGAGATTGTTAGGGTTGAATTTCTGCTGATATTTGTTGGCATTAGTGGCACTATATCTGGAGAGCTCAGTTTGTGGAATCTGGATTGTTTTTGAGCAGTTTGAGCAAAATGTTCAACATTATGTTGCAACATTATGTTCAACATTCGGGATCTGGAATAATTGTTCCTATACAGTAACGCTGTTTTGGTCTACAAATCTGTCGTGGTGATCTCAGATCTGATTTGTAGCCTAGAATATCGGAGGTTCCTGATTTGATTGATTACAGATATTGGTGAGATTTTTATACTCCTTCTTACCCGAATTAGTTCCTTAATTGATGGAGGTTTGTTGAGAATATTTGGGAATCTGGTTAGTTCCTAAATTGATGGGATGAAATATTTGCTGAGATTTATTGGTTTTATTTACCAGAAATAGATCCTTATTCTATGGGCAAAATATCAACATGAGATTTGTTTTAATCTTCTTAACCAAAATGGATTCGGTGGTTCCTTGAATATGAGATTTCGTACCCGAAGTGATCCTAGAAATATTGGTGGATATTTAGCATTAAAGAGGAAGTTATTTACCCAGATATAGTGGTTACAAAATCTGGTTGGTTTCATAACTGAATGGTATGTGCGGTTGAAGATTCTATATATGAATGTTTTCAGATCTTGCATTATTGTTTAGATCTTCTCCAGATATTCGGTTGAATGCAGGTATGCATAAAATTTGCTGACGAAGGTGAATGAAAGGATCATCCACAACCGATGTATGAAAGATCCACTATCAAATGAGTGTTTATGAAATGTTGTACAAAATGTCATATGAAATGTTGAACTTATTGTTCAACATTTGAGATCAGATTCGGCAAATCTTCCATGCAGCTATTTGATTTGCGTCTATTGAAGATAAGACCTCTTGGTGACTGAACTATTGTTTTTGGAGATAAGATGTCATCGAGTTTGTTGATCAGGATCAGATCTTCTTCTACAGTGCGGGATTAGGTGATTATTGTTGAAGCTGTTGAAGGATGGTTAATGACACTTGGTTGTTTTTCGGTTTTGATTGTCGACTGAGATTTCCTCATTAACTGCTTTATCTTTCTTGGTTGCGCTGCATATGTTTCCGCCTATCCTCGGTGATTCTGTTGGTGGAGTTGTTGTCAACAGCTTAACTTCTTCGAGGGGTTAGCGAAGTAAAGGAGGGCGTGGACTCTTGATGGATATAACGACTTTTGACGAAAGTTTTTGAAGAACTCCGGGAGGAGGCCGACGGCTACGCGTGTAGGATCAAGGGAGCTGATCTAGTCGGTTGTGCAAGGGGAGCTTACGGGCAAGAGGAGCTTGCCGAGAATACTCCATGTGTTGGTAGAGACCACCCATCACGGTTTGTATTGAGGGGGAGATTGTTCCTCCTAATAGAATCGTCATAATTAGTGATTGTACTCATTGATTATTTTAGTGGAGTATTCTGATTTTATGGGTGGGGCCCCGTAGATGTAGGTGTGCGCACCGAACTGCGTTACCAAGTTTCTTGTGTCACCTTGGTGTTGATGTGTGTTTAATCTTTGTGTTTATTTGATTATTCCTACGTACTGAAACTAACAATAATCAAATAAGATTTATCCTTTTCTTAAATAAGAAGCTTATACTAAGTGATAATATACCATTTATCCATAAAACCCCAAAAAATATTCATCCCAAAATCACATTTTTACATCAAATATCACAAAAAGCAAATACCTATTAAACAAACAAATAAAACACACACAGAACACAAAAAATCGCATACTCTGCAAATTGCGTTACATGTCATTTCATAATTACATACTATACAAAACATAAGGTATAAGGTTTAACTCACAAAAGAATTTGATGCTTCAGTTTTTCTTCAATTTCTACATGCTCTGCTTCTTATCCTTCATCGACCTGCAATGATATTACGAAAATATGTGGTGTGACAACACTGTTTTAATAACCAACCTCATGCATAAAACAAAAGATAGAAGGATATACTCACAAAGAATTGCAATGAACACAAATCAATATTGTTTCAATAACCAACCTCACCAAGCTAAGAAAATGTCATGAAATGTCAAGAGTTATTGAAAACATCAGTTTACTTGAGCTTTTGGTAAAGGATATACTTAGTAAAAAATGTCACGGATGGATATATTTACCAAGATTTTATACCAAGAGTAGCACTCAAAGACTGATAGATTGAAGGTAACACCAAAACTTGAAGCTATAATCAAAACTTTATATCATGACCACATATGTATATATATTTTTTTGAAAAGTAAAAGGGTATCTATATTGAATTAGTATACTATACAAGGACCTATCAAAGACATAAAGATGAATAAAGAGGGGATAGGGCACAAGCGCCGTCATCCTCTATTACCATATTCCTATCACAATAGAATCCTATTATATACAACACACTCCATCTCCAATGACAAGGACATTAATTATCCCCATCAACACCTCTAGTAAGACCCCAATTTTCAAGGGCACCTATATCAGACGCACTCTCAATATCGATAGCACAGAGCGCAACCATAACATCAGCTGCTATGTCATCAAAAAGTTGAACCTTAGAGGACGAAGTACCCTCAAAGATTCTTCTGTTGCGTTCCCTCCATACATGCCACACTGTAGCTGCTATAATAATCTTGGCAAGGCTTCCCAAGCTATCATCACCCCTATACCTGGATAAGAATATATCGCATACCTCCTGGAGGGAAGAGGGGGCCGGCTCGGTGATACCCAACTTCAAAAAACTTCTGCTCAGAATATACTTAGTGTAATCACATTCAAAGAAGATGTGCCCCACACTCTCATTCAAGCCATCGCAACATAGCACACAAGCAGAAGGAGTCTTAATCCCCCAATGAGCAAGGGTATCTCTAGTAAGGAGCTTGCCATGGAGCTCAGAAAATATATATATCAGGATTGCCATATATATGAGGACTGTCATATATAGTTATATGATGTTATATTGCTATAATCAAAACTTTATATAAATGCATTCATTCCTCACTTGCAATAAAACATTATTAGTGCCTCTTAGATAGCAAAGCAATATAACATCATATACAATCAAAATTGTTACCGTTTGGTGATAATTTTATATCAAGCTAAAAAAACTTATAATTGTATCGGGACACTTGGTGTTGTATATGTAGCTTATTTGTAGTTATATGATAGTGTACCTATCCAAGGATATCCTCTAAATGAACAATTTCAGATAATGTCTCCTCTGTTGTATTTTGCGAATATAACACACGTTTGGATTGCAACATGTCCTGATTATGTAAGACCAATGTGAATTCCTTTCTTGACAGTCAAGTAGGCTGTATTTATTGTTGAGAATATTTTAATTATATTGTTATTGTTTCAATTTTGGAGTTTTTAATACTATATTATGATTTCAGTCATTTGAATGAATGAGATCATTGAAATATTATTGTGCGATGTATGTACACAATTATGAAATCATTGTTACCAGTATTAGAATGATGTGTAATTTGGGCTCCATAAAATTTATGCAAATGTACCCTTTTTGGTGATAATTTTTATATCAGGCTAAAATAACTCAAAATTGTATCTGGACACTTGGTGTGGTATATGTAGCTTATTTTGTTGTTATATGAAAGTGTACCTATCCAATGATATCATCTCAATAAACAATGTCAGATTATATCTCCTATTTTGTATTTTGTGAATATGACACACGTTTGGAATGTAACATGTCCTGATTAGGTAAGAACAATGTGAATTCATTTCTTATCAGTCAAGCATGCTGTATTTATTGTTGAGAATATTTTAATTATATTGTTATTATTTCATTTTTAGAGCTTTTTAAAGCTATATTAAGATTTCAGTCATTTGAAAATGAATGAATGCATGCGATCATTGCAAGATTATTATGAGGTGTATGTGCATAGTTATGAAATCATTATTACTTGTATTAGAATGATGTGTAATTTGGGTTCCATAAAATTTATGCAAATACAATGGAAGTTTCGATGAACTTTGGAAAAGTTTAAGATGGTGTTTTGTAAACCAACTATAAAGTTTGGAGAAGTTTATGCAATCAATACTAAAAATTACATGTAGTTTTAATGCATTGTTTAGTGTATTGTGTGGTTTCCTCATTTGCAAGTGAAGGTAAAGTTCAGATTATTTTTTTTGATGTACTGTGAGGTTTCCTCATTTGCAAGTGAAGGTAAAGTTCAAATTATTTTTTTGATACATCGAACAAAAGGTAAAGTTCATATTGGACAGTATGATTTTCAGCAGCAAAACTCATAAATAAAAAACAAATTCCAAAGTGCAATTACAACCTTCCAAGCATAATCCAAGAAAAGTTCAAGCAAAATCCAAAAAGCATGTATAGTCATTACAATCTATCCAGAGGAAGTGCAATTACAATCCAAATTCTAACATTTCAAGGCACAAATCCAAAAAAACCAAAAACAAATGAAAATGCAACACAATTCAAAGTGTCTAACACATATTCCTAAAAAATTACATTTAAATGATCTTTCAGTAGTGAATCCCTTTCAATCTGTGATATAAAAGAATCTAGATACTCTAAATACTTTTAAGAACAAACACCAATCATGTTAAATTAACAGAATTCCAAACCTGCAAATTTACAGAACGCCAAACGTTTTAGCTGAAACAAAACAATATGATGTGCTCAACATATACTTAAACAAATGTGGATGTTGATGCAAACAAATGAACATTTAATCCAAAAAAGTTAATGTGCTCAACAAAGTTAATTCACAAAAAATTTTGATGCTTGAAATTGCAAATTGCATCACATGACATTTCATAATCATATATTGTACAAAACATAAGGTATAAGGTTTGACTCAAAAGAATTTGATGCTTCAGTTTTTCTTCAATTTTTACATGATCTTGCTTCTTATCTTCATCGACATGCTATGGTATAACAACAAAAACATGGTGTGACAGCAATGTTTTAATAACCAGCCTCATGCATAAATAGAAGATAGAATGATATACTCACAAAGAATATCATAGGAAACATCAAACACATACTCCAGAAGCAGTGTCCTGCAAAACATCAAACACATATTCATATTCTGAATTCGAACGGGTTTTGCTTTTAATTATGGAAATTACATGAATATGGACAACAATGTTTTAATAACCAACCACATGCATAGAATAGAAGATAAAATGATATACTCACAAAGAATATCAGAGGAAACATCAAACACATACTCTGGAAGCAGTGTCTTGTAAAACATCAAACACATATTCTTATTCAGAATTTGAACGGGTTTTGTTTTTAATTCTGGAAATTACATGAATCACAAAGAATCTGGACAACTAATGTTAATTCAAACTTAAAAACTGATCAGAGAACAATTACATAAAATACAACCAAATTAATTTGTATCTCGAAACCAAAGTGACTCGATCACGTCATTAATCACCAATCAGCCTCACCCAGCCAAGCTCATTGAATGTGAAGGCACTGTACCCGACCTGCTCCCTTGCCGATGCCAGTCTACCAATATCGATGTCGATGATGAAATCATCCTCATCGTTGGCCGCTGACTCCTGCTCGTGCAACATCAGAAGCGACCCTATTCTGTAGGCTGAGGAAATGATTCCGGCAGCACCATCTCTTTTTGATCGTCCGATGTTGTCTACGGCACAAAACACAATGAGTATGATGATGGTGAATTCTATTTAGCTTTCTTCTGGAAGACTTGCAGATGACCAAGTCATCGAACTTTTCGTTGTAACCGAGTCGGAACTCGTGAACAAATGATATAGAACCAAAATTCACTACAAAAGCCACATGTAAGACATAGGTGTGCATTGGAAATAACATTTATATTCATATAATATAGTACAGGATGTATTCAGCTGAAGACTCGCGAAATAATCCCATATATAGACATCATCTCTAGTAGTAGTAGTAGAGCCAAAATTTTGGAAAATAGAAAAAAATGCACCAAAAAAAATTGAACTCACTTAAAGAACATGCGCAGAAACGTGAGAGCTTACAATTTCCGAAAATTTCACATTCATTCTCCGCATGGCTTCGCTAATCAACCTAAGGAGGTGTTTTAAAGATCCATTAGTAGAAAAGCAAACAACATGTCATGTATAACTATAGAAACAAAGTATTTACTTTGATCTATCCTCCTTGCTAACGTTGTGACATCTCATCTTCTCCCATGATGATGCCAGCTCCTGCCAGATATCAGAAAATAATGTATGTTACCCCACATTAGACATGTGTAATTAAACCCTTAATTCAAAAATCAGCACGTTTAAACTATATTTTTAAAAATGAGTTGTTTGTTTACTGATAGTATCTAAACAATGCAACTGGTTAGGGACGCAATTAGCCACAAAATCAATGAACAATATTAACACCAGAATGCTATGATATTTAGTATATTACAAGTCGAGATTACGGGAACAAAATTAATTGGAAATTTCAACTAATAAATTTGCTACTCACTATGTATTTTGAACTCTATTATAGTTTCCGATCAATCAATTTATTATGCATTGGATTGATGCAACAAAATACAAAAAAGAATACATCATCCGACAAAATAAGCATTAAAGAAAACAATCTGCATTACTTTTTCAAGATTGTAATTTGGTTTCATCTTCTTGTTCCTCTCATGAGCTAATCCGTGCTCTTGTCATTGCCTTCCCATGTTGGGAAACTATCTTGAACGTCTGCTGCGTCTTATGTCCGAACACTCGCCCGAATTTCTTGATCAGCTCGTCTTTGATGCGTCCGTCCGTCCCATGTTGGTCGAAGCTCTGCGATGTGGGCTGAGGTTTTTTACGGTGGGGAGAGGGAGGGAGGGGGGGAGAGGGAGGAAGGAGGGGGGGGGAGAGAGAGCACATGCTGATGTTGGTTTGGGGGCATGGATAAGACTGAGGTTTTTTTTGTATTTTAAAGTTTTGGTTTCCCCAAAACACTTTTCTTCACTCCAAAAATTAATTCCCCCCCAAATTTTTTTTTTGTTTCAAACTTAAAATTTCAAACCTCATATCAAATAGTTTCCCCTCAAACTCAAGTTCTCTTCTCCCAACTTCAATTTCTCTTGTCTTAACCAATTTCTCAACTCTTATCCAATTTCTCTTATCCATCTCTTATCCAATTTATCTTGATAACTTCCCTCAAATGTAATATAGATGTATATATGTGTATGTATATATGTAGAGAGAGAGAGAGAGAGAGAGAGAGAGAATATGAACGCCTCCCTACCGTCCAATTCGATCCACAGACTGTTGTTAATATCATAACTTTTGGTGCAATTACCATCGCGCCCTTTATGCCCTTTTAAACGTAACTTTGTACTAAATTACGATCGCTACCACATCTTTTGCTCTCTCGCTCTCTAATCGCAGATGCTGGAGACGATCCCAATGTCTTCGATTTTAATATCCCCCGCCTGATCTCCCCCCCACAAATTCCTACCATCACTAGCGCGTTGATTCCCCTCCTCCTCTCCTCCATCAAGGTAAGGATGGTAAGCCGTAATTTTGCCCATACTTATTTCAAGCACTCACGAACTTAACCAAGATCATACGCTGAGATATTGCACTACATTCACTAGGTTTGCACGGGGAATAATTTTTGATGGACATTTCATATTTCTCAACGAGCACAACGGGCTAAATTTTTGAATGGGTTTACACTGTGAGTAATTTCCAATTTTTGTCCATTTTGCGATGGAAATTACTCTTTGCGCACAATGGGCTAAATTTTTGAATCGGATTGCGCATTGAGTAATTTCAAACATTTGTCCGTTTTGCGATGGAAATTACTCTCCGCACAAACCAATTCAAAATTTAGCCCATTGTGCGCGTTGAGAAATATGAGACGTCCCCCAAAAATTATTGAAGACGCTCATATAGCATGACAACATAAAGCGAATGGCATACATAATATTGCTTACCGTGCAAAACGGGTGATATGTTTGATTTTCTGATGTATTTGATATTTTCATCAAATATGATGGTGACGATTAGATCAGAATGAAAAAGACTAGCTATTATACGCATGGTTTTAACATGCTTAGTAATAGTAGTGTGGTTTCAACTAACAAGCTGATGTATAATCTACTACTACGTGGATAGACATATCTAGTAGTCATGTTGTGTCAATATTACTGATATTTTTATTTGTTTCTATTTAAGAAAATGAAAATCGAAAAGAGGGAACCCTTTGTGCATGAGCAGGAGATACCAAATGAGATTGAAGCTGAAAAAGACAGTGCAAACAACGTAGATGAAGTGGATAGTCATGGTGTTAATAAAAAGGCAGCCCACATATTAGAATGCAATTTCATACATCAGAAGATGCATGTGACTTTTATAATGTTTATGCAGAAAGAGAAGGGTTTTCAATCCGAAATTCATCAACTGAAAAGGTAAAAGATGGCAATATCATGAGGAGGTTTTATGTGTGCAACAAAGAAGGGTTTAAAAGCTTAACTGATAAGAGGTAGATATGGAGGGAAGTTAATCGAAAGAAAAATGAGAGAGAAGGATGTATGGCTCGAATGATAGTTCATAGAATCGACGATGGAGTCTGGGGCATCAACTCCATTGCCGATGTTCATAATCATGAGTTGATAAAAACCCCTTCGAAGATCCAGTTGTTACAGTCACATAAAAGATTGCATATGGATGGATCATGTAGGAATTTAGTTGATCAGTTTCGTGGTTGTGGAGTAAGACTTTCAATGATTGCAAGGATTCTAAATCCCATGAGTAGTAGTAATGTCAATATTACTACGCAACAATGCATTGATCATTTGAGAGTAGCAAGAAAGAACAATATCGGTAAGGAATGCATTAGAATAATTGAACAATTTCTTAAAATGCAAGCTACAGACTCTCAGTTCTATTATGCTATTAAGCATGATGATGAAAATGTATGTAGGAGTATATTTTGGGCTGATGGAAGGGCGAGGACATCATACAACCAATTTGGAGATGTTGTTGTATTTGATGTCACTTATAAGACAAATAGTTTCATGTTGCCTTTTGCAGCTTTTACAGGTGTCAATCATCACAAACAGTCTATTTTATTTGGCTGTGCTCTTCTTACTGATGAGAGGGAAGATATCTTTCTTTGGTTATTTGAACATTGGTTAACATGTATGTGTGATAAAGCTCCAGGAGCTATCATCACTGATCAAGACTCAACAATATGCAATGCAATCAAAATAGTTCTTTTCAAATACAAAGCACAAGTATTGCGTATGGCATATCAGTCTGCATGAAGATGAGCATCTACGTTCATTGCAGTCTTCTATTTACCCTGATTTTGATGAAGACTATGCAAATTGGTGTAAGAAAGTCAAAATGTTGAACAAGCCCAGAGTTGTTGGGTCATCTTGAATTTCTGGAGACATTGACAGATAAACAAAAAATGAAATGAAAGCCTGGAAGTGGTTATATACGATGCATGAGAAAGCACATCATTGGATTAAGGCGTACCTACTGGATACTTTCTTTGCAGGTATGAAAATTTTAATTCGATAGTGAAAGTTGTAAAATTATATGATCAAATTAAACTAATCAAATGGTATTCATTTCTTGTTTTGTGTGTAGGCATGTCGTCCAGCCAAATGAGTGAAAGCATGAACTCGTATTTTGATGGTTCCGTGAACTCTATGACTCCATTATACGAGTTCATTGATCAATAAGATAAAGGGGTACAATTTCAACGAGACAAAGAGGAGAGAGAAGATACTTTTTGTATGAGGAACAAACCAGACTTTCGCAGCATGCATGAGTTAAAGGTTCATGCCGCAAAGGTTTATATTAGAAACTTATTTTCCATTTTTCAAACTCGGTTCAAAAATACTTTATATTGTCGGCATGAAAAGGTGAGCATTGAAGGGGATATGGCCACATATAAAGTAACTATGCGGATTGTTGAAGGAGTTACTTGCATTCTGTTCAATACAATATATCTACGGGAATGTTCATGTGTACGTGTGCAAGGGTTAAGACTGAAGGTTTGCTATGCACGCAAATTTTATATGTTGAAGCAAAAGTTTGATATGCATGCCATCCCTGAAAGATATATTTTACCAAGGTGGATGATTCGGGGTAAATATTGCATATTTAACACCTCATTTAGCCCTATTTTGTGCACATATGGTACTTAATTGCTCTCTAATACGATCTTATTGAGAATACCCCTAATTATTAGAGCAAACTCCAATTTTATGCACAAAACAGCAACATACTAAGTATTTCTGCACGTTTTATATTTTTCATGCAAGATCTCGATCTCGCGATTCCAACAGCAATTTATTTGTATTTTTCTCAGATCCATGTTAATTATTATGAATTTTTGAATGTAGAATATCATTTAAATTGAGAAATACGAAAATACAGCGGAAATACGTATTTGAATTCGCGGGCCACTCAGTGGATCGACACGTGGCACAATCTTGAAGGTCTCCAGCCTAATCAAACGGCGGCCGAAGCAGGGTGACGTGGCTCTATCTTACGCGTTCGATGGAGTATCGACAGCCTGTTTCGAACCCCCATATCGATCAAACGAAGTTGCTTTCAAAAGCAACGTGGTGCACCAATGACCGTTGGATTCTGATCCAACGGATGAAATCGAAGAAAAACGAGCGGAGCGGGCGAGAATTTGCAGGCTACGTGGTTGCTTTATAATCACGATTTTGATTGAGCGGACCAGAGCATCTCCGTAGTGGATCGGGCGAATGAGCAGCTGGGAGGACACGTGGCTCGTCCACAACGAATCGCGCTTAAGATCTACGGCCATAATCAAATTGAAGCAGGTTTGGGCGTAATTGGGTGCGGGTTTCGGACCCGATAACAGTTTGAAACCTGTAAGGTCACTGGCTATAGGAAAACAATAGAAGAGGGTTGAATAGTGTTTATGCAATTTAAAAAGATAGTTACACCAATTAAAATTCCTAACCAACAAATAGTGCGGAATAGAAATAAACCCAAAATGAAACAAATGCAAATGCAAGGATGTTTCAATGGTTCGGATTACCCAAGTCACTTCCCGACTTAGTCCCGGTAATCCTACGTCCCTTCCACCCGGTTAACAACCGGATACTCAAGTTAGTGTTGGGTTTTCTAGGACCCTTAGGGCACAAAAACTCTATTCCCGTCCTAAGTCGGACGGAACATAGACATAAAATGAACAGCGGAAGAATAAACACGTTAATCTTATTAACATGCAGTTAAACGATTTAACTTAGCCCTAATGTACAAGACCCTTAGCCAAGATCTATGCCGACTCAGGATGGATCTGACCATCCCAAGAAGGATCTAACCTACTGCGATTAAATTAAACTAATGCTTATAAAATACATACCCGGAATCTCAACCCTGGGGCAGGCGAGATATTCCGCATCGTCTTCCGAGCCGCTCCCCATCTCATGCCGAGCCGCTCCTTAAAACGCTCCCCAAACTGTTCCTCGAACCGCTCCGCATCTCGAGGCAATCAATCCCCGTGTCGCCGAGCCAACCACGTGCGAAAGAGAGTTTCACGCGAGTGAAACCTTCGCTAAGATTTCGGATCCGAATCCGAACTCCTTTGCGGCTTTGCTAGAGCCCTGAGGAGTAAGGCAGAAATATAGGGAGATAGAAAATATTGATTTAAGCCTAGATCCGAGCGTGCTCCATCATTTACGAGAACCTCTCAGATCTAGAGCTTGGGACGAGTTTGGAGGAAGGGGGAAGGCCCCTATTTATATAGGCGGCAGACTCTCCCCTTTAAGCACAACCGATGTGTGACTATTAAATTAGAGTTAATAAAATCAAGTTAGTTTGCCTTTCACAAAGGGCAAAATTCTGTGAATTTTAACTCACTCACCGTTGAACTTCATGATTGATACAACTTATCAATTTGAAGGGCGTTCACCGGTGAATGCATAGGAAAAAATGGTTCGTCAATTGGAGTCCGTTTGACCCTCCAATTGAGTGTCCAAATATCAGCCAAATATCACATTTTTGCAACCAAAACCAGCCGTCAATGCAATCTGCCTAGGGTTCATAACCCTAGGCGTGCGGGGCCCACCAGCGGGCCCTACTGCCTTGTTTTACGCGTGCCATCTCACTGGGGTACTGACAGCACGCGCCCCCAAAGGGCGCGTGCCACGCACGCGCCCGTTGGGGCGCGTGCGGCAGCGTCCCATAATAACTTTGCAGCTCCCCTTTGGGCATTTGCAAACAAGAGGGCCCGACCCTTTGAGCCGGGCCAATTAAGGCCAGGTTTTTTTTGTTAAAAAACTTTGGGCTGTTTGATCTATTGGGCTTTATTTAAGTCCTATTTAAAACTCTATCAAATGGACTTTCTGGGCTCGTTTGAACTCCGTTTTAGACGCGGTTTGAACCTGCGTTTAGACCGGGACATTCCCGTCTTACCTGTGAAATTTTTCTTGCGTTTATTATATTAAATATGGTATTAAACAATTTAAGACACATTCAATCTCTTTTGCATCATATGCAAATTAGTCCCCTATCTAAGCTTAAATTGTCTTTTGCATCGAAATGCAATTTTCTCTTTCCTTTGCATCAAATGCAAATTATTCTCCCTAAATAATTTCTACCTATTACTAGACGAAGGTCGCACTCTGTGTGAGACCCTACAGTCTTACCCTTACAACAGGTTGGGCTCGAAGCCCTTTACGGCAGTGACCACGAGCAGTGGTTACCGTCCCTGCTTAAGGAATCATCATTATGTGGTTGACTTATCGACATGAGTATTGTCGGGACCACCTTGACTGTGTCCGTGATGAATTCTGCAGTTTTAGTCTCATCGTCTAAACTATGTCGTTAGATCAAGTCTAGGGTATGGTCAAACTGTCAACCCCAATAACTTGACTCTGGTTAGTTTCTATCGATCTTTAGTCAACTAATGTTGGACTTCTTCCAACATACTCTGCGTAGAGATTTTACTAAAGACCGAACTAACTCTACGACACTAACTCCCATTTACCGGGAGAGACGAATCCTCTTTTGGTTATTACTCTCCTCGCACGCTTCAAGTGACACCCAATCAAAAACCTTTCGACAGGCCTAGCCTCGAAGTTAGGTAAGTGATCTAAGTGGCACCGTCCACGCACGGGTTCGTAAAATGACCTCAAGTCAAAAGACCAACTTGCCTATCATCACTTAGAGTTATCATTGACAGATTGGTCAATATAACCATATGATAACTCTTGTGGATCATTCAGTGAACTCATTCTCTAATGAGCACCTGTGTCTCGTCTCCGACTTCGCCAAGTCAAACGATCATGAGATCATCGCCACCGCTAAACGGTGAAGACTAAGACATAATGGTCTATCCGATGTTTCGATATCCTTGTCTCGAAACATCTACAACCACGAACCCTTTTAGACTTATGCTACAGACGGTCAAACATTTCTCCATGATTGAGATACTCATCTCGATACCTGTTTGACCTTGCATAAAGGCTCAGAACTTTACCTAAGTTAATATCTAATGTTTACTACATTATAACTTAAAATCATTACCAAACAGCTTACTATTATTTCGAACAAGATGTTTGTGCTATGCACACAGAGATAAATAGCCTCGAGGGCATCATATCCCTACATCTCCCACTTGCACTCAGGCCCATTTATCTTGGTATCTAATACCGTTTTTACACTTAAGTTTTCCCGACTTCATGTGGTAGAGCCTTCGTGAGTGGATATACTAAAATCATCTACACTATAGACTTAAGGGGTTTCTATGTTCATGCTAGACCAACCATTTGAATCTCATTCAAATAATTCACTTGGTCTTACGGAATCTATAATATTTTATTTCCTTGGATCTCATCCAGTTCATCGTACCTTACGATAATCATTTAAATTTGTTAATGGTCATTTCAAATGGCTCATTTCTATTTCTGATAAAGTGTCAAACCTTTTGATAACTTTGTCAAAATAAATGTTCCATCCCTTTGATGTCTCACATGTAATTTATACGCTCCCACTGACCTTGAAAACTTTCTGGCTAATTCATATAAGTTGATTCGTCTAAATCATATTTAGAAAAATGAACTTATAAGTGAATGCTCCAATTTTCATGGTCAACTTAAGCGTTTACATCGAATTTTGTCTGAGTAGATCCGTACACATCTGCTGGCGAGACGGTTTCAACATAATCCGTTTATAGGAATTAGGATGAAAACCGTTCTCGACCAACATGATTGTACTTCACTATTTTCTTTCTGCACCAATCTTTTAACTTAAAGATTTACTTGCAGAAGATGAGGAGACATTTTCCTTAGGCACGTAAACTAAATTCCAAAATTTATTTACGCACTTGGACCTACTCTAATTGCATCAAGTTATAAATCCGGAGTTACTACTCCGAATTTCACCTAGAAGTTGACTAAGTCATCATCAATTATGATGTCTGACTCGACTCTTCGTCTCATGAGATTCGAGTAATTATACAACTTCCTAATGATCGATTTAATGAATATCTTATTGATAATGTCCTCATAGAACATTATCAAAACCTAGGCATTACTATCTGGGACTTAACCCAGAGGGAGGACTTAACTCAGAGTCACTTGCTATGGATCGTATCAAGTCTAACTAAGTGTGATTCATACTTTTTAACACACTGATGTTTTAACAGTCTTGACCTGAGAGAAAATCACATTTTCTTTTAAGTACGCAAAATTTTATGTAGCTAAGTATTTGACCATTCGATCCAATCGAACCAGTTTAAATACTTTAGTCATTTCGTTCTTTATTTTATCAGATTTGTGTTTCATCAAGAACACGTGTCCAATCATCCCGAGTCTCACAACCTTGAGTTGACACAAGTTGCTTGATTCTGTGATCGGTAGATAACTCTTCATCAATCACTTCGTATGTAATTCCCTTATCTATTTTTACCCTTAATCACTTATGAACTTGAGTTGACTCAACAAGTCATAATGATTAGTCTAGTCTGACCCTTATTTTCTTGTTCAGTCCTAACTTACACAGGCGCTCGGTTATGTTCACGATGTGACATGTTGGGTTAAGTTGAACTACATCATATGTTGGATGGAATTGGATTCCAAAGAAAAATCATGTTACAGCTTGAGTTGACTTAACAACCATAACATGAATTCCCGGTTTCCAAATTCCAAAAGTAAGGAGGGTTATGATTTTATCTTGTAAAAGATTTATTAACGTATTTGACTAGATATAGTTGACGGCGTTGCATAATAATGATTCGCGTCCTTGCGGTCAAGCAGACACAGCCAGGGAATTGACTAAGCCAGGGTCACTTACCCCTAATCAAGCTAGGGTGACCCAGCAAACTTAGCCAAGCACATTGACCGGTATCATGGTCCATTGAAGGTTGCTTGTCATTTATATGCGTAACTATCAACTAATGGCTTTTATGAATACTAGTTAATCCTTATCAACTAGTGGATCCCTAAAATTCAGAATTTTATGAATCTATTTAATGACTTTTATTAGGTCCTTATCAACTATAAGGATTTGAGTCAATATGCTGCTACCCTAATCGTCCATTAGGCATTAAAATTTTTTTTTAATAGATAGCAGAAAAGATCTAAAAATTATCTTATAATGATTAGAAGATTTTTAATTGCTAACCTAACAAGGTATTTAAATTTTTGATTATCAAATAAGCAAAAAATTAAACCATTAAACTTCTTAAGATCATCATATGATTTAAAGGTTTTAATTATCACATAATTAACATGCATATCATATTCATTGCAGCATTAGAACAAATTAGACATTGCTCTGATACCAATGTTGGGATTTTCAAGGTCCCTTAGGGGATGCATTCTAGCCCGTCCTTAGTCGGACGAACAAAAATATATAAGGAGCAGGGAAAAAATATTATTAAACTCTTTTAATAAAAGCTACCCTAAGGAAACATGCTCCCTAGCCAGAATTATCTACTGACTCGGGTTGGGTCTGACCAACCCGAGAAAGGTCTAACTACTGCAAAATATGAAAGCATAATAAACGGGACTCACCCGGAATCTTGCCTTGGTACATGCAAGATGTACCGCACCGACTTCTCGCACCGTGCCTCGAGCTGAGCTGCTTTCCGACCCGCACAGTGCCTCACCTTAAGCTGAACTACCTCACGAGCTGCACCGCGCCTCCGAGCCGATCACTTGCCGAAGAAAGTTTCACTTGAGCAGACCCATGCCAGAGATTTCTGGATTAGATCCAAACCTCCTCGTAGTCTTGCTAGGACACGACTGGAGGATAGAAATAACTAAAGCGAAAGAATGATTTAAGTCTAGATCGTGCATGCTCAAAAATCAGGAGCTTCACAAATTGTAGACTTGGTGCAGGTTTCAATGAGGAGGGCTAACCCCTATTTATATAGGGAGCCGACCCCTCCCCTCTTACCACGAGCAATGTGGGACAATAATATGACGTAATGTGGTTGATTTAATAAGAAGTCCAAACTTCTAAAATCCACCATAAATCCATTTCCGACTTTTTACTTTCAAACAACATGTCAAATCGAAGATCTCGAGACAATGATCGCATAGGAAAAACCGATTTCATTTGACCCCACAATTGTCAAAAATAGACTCCAAATCTTGTTTTCGCAAAAAACAGCACAAACTAGCTATTTCCTGGCGGGTCAGACCTGCACGGTACGAGTCAGCCCCGAAATCCCAATAAGGGCCTTTCCTTAGCTGTTTTTGTGTTTCTGTGCTCGTTAGAGCTCCGATTTGGACGCGGTTTCTTCCTGTGGATTTCTCAGGAAGTCTCCTTCGTTCCCATCCGTCTAAGTCAATATAATACCTATGTCCCAAATGCACAACTCTTTAGCTTTTCATCTCACAACTGACTTGTGAGTTTAATCATTCCATTGCATCGAATGCATTCCTCTTTAACGATCTTCCTATTACTAAGACGTGAATACTCATGGTGTGAGACCCTACAGCCTGACCCTACTACAGGTTCAGACTCGAAGTCCTTAGATGATATTAACCACGAGCAGCTGGTGTTGTCCCTATTTCAGAATCATAATTACATGATTAACTTCGTCGACAAAGTGTCGTCGGGATCACTCTGACTGTGTCCGTGATGAATATCGCAGTTTTAGTCCCTTCGTCTTGACTATGTCACTTGCGTAGCCTAGGGTATGGAACGCTGTCAACCCTACTAGCTAGCACTGGCCAGTATCCTTCGGTCTCTGGTACATTTATTTGTACATCCTACAACATACCTTGGCCAAGGTTTTACCAAGAGCCGTACTGACCTACGACACTAACTTCCCATTAATGGAAGAGACGAATCCTATCTTGATCATTACTCACCTTGTACGCTTCAAGTGTCACCCAACCTAAGACCTTTCAGCAGGCCTTGCCTCGATGCTAGATCATATATCTAAGCGACACTATTCACGCACAGCTTCGTACAATGATCTCAAGTCCTAAGGACTAACTTGCCTATCATCACTAAGAGTTATAAATGACAGATAGTTAATGTTTAACCATTTGCAACTCTTAGTTTGGGTCGTTCAGTGGACTCATTCTTTAATGAGCACCTGTGTCGTGTCTCTGACTTCACCAAGTCGCATGATTATGAGACTAACAAGACAAAGACACAATGGTTTGTCCGATGTGTCGATATCCCTATCTCAACGCATCTATGACCACGAACACTTTAACAAACTTCTAATGGTCAGACATTTCTCATACTCGGGATCTCTATCTCAAAACTTGTATGACCTTATTACGAGTCTAAGGAAATTATCCAAGCAACATATAAAAAAGGATTACTCAGATAATTGGATACCAAAAAGCATGCTTTCATTTATGAACAAGATGTTTACATAGATAAATTGCCTCGAGGGCATAAATCTCTCAACAGTAACACCTTATTAACCAAGTTGCATGTACCATAGGTGAAAGTGGAAAAAGAACATGGTCAAATATGGATGGTTATGTAGTCCAAAAGAAGAAGAAGACTTCGACAAAGGTTCTTCGTTATTTTCCAATTATTCTAAGGGTGCAGAGGTTTTTCATGTCTGCTGAAATGGCAAAAAATGCGATGGAATGCAATCTAACGCATAGAAGATGCAAAATTGAGGCAACCTGTTAATGGTGAGGCATGGAAGCATATCGATCGTATTTATCCTGACTTCGCAAAAGAGTCTAGGAATCTTAGGCTTGGTTTGGCAAGTGATGGGTTTAATCTGTTGGTAAATCTATGCCCTCGAGGCCAATTATTTTGTAATTAGAACTTCTTGTTCAAAATAATAATATGTTATTTGGTACAAATTATCTGAGTATATTTATATATGTCTTTTATGCATTTTATACTTAGATAAAGTCCTGAGACTTAGTGAGAGGTCAAACATGTACCAAAACGAGGATCACGATCATAGAGAAGTGCTTTGACTGCTTGTAGCATAAGTCTAAAACTGTTCGTAGTTGTAGATGCATCAAAAAGGACATCGATGCATCAAATGGACTATTGTGTGATCTGTCTTCACAAAGTGTTAGTGGTGATGATCTCATGATTATTTGATTTGGAAAAATTAGAGACTAGACACGTGTGCTTATTAAAGAATGAATTCACTGAACAACCCAACGAGAGCTACTACATGGGTAGCGCATACAAAACTATCAATGGTAGCTCTCAAGTGATAATAGACAAGCAAGTCACTTGACTTAAGGTCGTTGTATTAGCCTATGTGTGAATGGTGTCACTTAGATTTCTGACCTAGCTTCGAGGCAGGGCCTGCTAAAAGTTCTTAATTTGGGTGGCACTTGAAGTGTACAAGGGAATAGTGGCCAAGAGAGTATTCGTTACTCTTGTATATGGAGAGTTAGTGTCGCAAAATCAGTGCGGTCCTCAGCGAAAATCCTTGGCCGAGGTGTGTTGGATATGATCCAACAAAAACAAGCTAAAAAAAATGATGATGATCGATTACAAAGCTAATAAGGGTTGTAAGTCAACCATACCTTAGGCTTAACAATGACATACTGTTGACGAAGGGATTAAAACTACAGAATTCATCACTGACATGTCTTGACAATTTTTATGTCAAGAGGCAGACCACGTAATGATGATAAAGAACCATGAACGGTAACTGCTACTTGTGATCACCGTCTCAGTGGCTATGAGTCCCACATGTAGTAAGGTCATGTTGTAGGGTCTCACAGGGGCTGAGATCCTCGTACAAGTAATAAGAGTAGAATGCATATGATGCATAGGAATTAATATGGTCGAAAATAGTTGCAGATATGATTTCGGTCACATATGATGTGACGTGAATATTGAGCCTTGAAAAGCGTAGAAAACTCCCAAACCGGGGTCCCGGAATGTTATGGACTCTAGCTCGACTATGACTCAGGCAAAAGCCCAAAATGGACTCAATCGCACCCAGTCATTAGCCTGGGTGTGCGTGCGAGTTAGCCCAAGCCTGGGCTCAACCCCAGGTACTAGAGAGCATAGCACATTTCCTGGGCTCAAGCCCAGGCCGCTGCAAGTGGCCAGTGCACTTTGGGCCTTTGGCGCCTAACGGACGGGTGCCCAGCCCGCTTCGCCAAGCGAGAGAGTGCATGGCCCAGCGGGCAAGCACCTAACCTGCTTGGCCTAGAGGGTTCACTCGTGGGCAAGCACCCGACCCCCGGTGTAGGGCCTGTAGTGGGCCCGCAGTTTTATAGTCTGCATGATTACATTTTGGGCAGCTTTGGCAATTTTGGAGGACTCGTTCGTGGGGTCAAACAAGCACCGTTGTTTCTATGCAATCTACATTTGATGCTCTTCAAAATGATATACCATTTTGATTCGTAATCTTAACAGAGATGGAGAATTAATTACTTCAAATTAGTCATCAAAAGAGGAAAAACTTGAGTCAATTTGGATTCCAATTTTTAATACCACATCGGATGTGATACTCTACTGAAAGCTTAGCTCTCCCTATAAATATGGAGCTCATCTTCCTCATAAACTTACACCAAGCCTAAATCAAGGGGGTTCATCCTAAATTAAAGTGATCAAACTTAACGGTAACCAAATTTTTCATCTTTTCCTCTTTATTACCTTTTCAGGTTCTAGCAAAACTTGAAAGTAGTTCGGATCTGATCCGTAGATTCAACTAAGGTGAAACTTTAGGGAGCAAGTGGTCGCTCTTGACGAGGCATTTGATCGCTTCGGGGTGTCGTCCTAAGGAAGAGTTTTTACAACTGCAAAAACTTAAGATATGAATTTTAAGCTTTATTTTAGTAGCAGAATTATTTAGATCTATCTTTGTAAGATAGGTTTTCCCTTCTCTTTAGATAGTAAAGATCCAGCATGGGTTTTAGTATTTTATTCCATAGAGAATTTTCATAAAAAGTGTTTTTATGATTTAGTTTTCTGCTTCCGCTACTTCCAAGTCTGCTAGGCTTTGGGCTAGATGATGAAAAGCCATATGGATGCTTGCTCAAAAACCCAACATTGGTATCAAAGCATGTTTTACCAATGATTTATTTTATTGATATTTAATACATGTGTGCGGATGATGTGTTGTACTTTTGTTGTAGTTTGTAAAGCTCTCTAGTTTATTTTTAACTATGTAATTTATAGTGCCTGCGAGCACTAATTTTTATGTAATTAGTTTTGGCCTCTTTTTGCATTTATTATTTTTTCATATGGGATGTCCTTTAGTAAATGTATGTAAATTAGAAGGCAGAGCTACCTGAAGTTGATACGGCTAGTATCCATGAAGTTGAGCAGTGCCAAAGAGGCACTTTGCAAGGTGTTGCTAGGCCGTGGCCATCCTACTTGGACCTTAGAGTTGACTTAATTAATTAGTGTATACTAGAGAGCTTACATGTATTCTGTAATGATTATAATTTAATTTCATGTGATGGTTAAATTGCAATGTTTTTCGTATTTCATGGCATGACATAATTTTGTATTGCAAAGGTCCTATTGCCGCTCTACCATAGTGAGCTAACATATGATGATGACGTGGTCCGTGGCCTTGTGCAATAATTATATGTGTTTTTGGTTTTTTCGAAAATTAGACTTCCTGTCTGTTATTTGATAACTGTGTGGGATGTCTTTGATGTGATATTGTGGATTCTTAAAATGATAGTTTTAGGAATCGCCTAGAATTAGGGATAACAAATTCCAAAGAACCCATAAACATATCAATGGGTATAATTTTGATATTCGGCATTCTTAAGGTATCCACGAGCCAGTGTTTAGAATCGTTTGGTGTCAGGCTTGGATCACCCTAATATGGCTCGCTCTAGTTAGGGATAAGTGATCCTACCTGGCCAAACTTGCATAGTCGTGTTCAACTGGATCAACATAGGACTCCAATAATCAATACTGCAAACATTGATTATATCTAGTCAATTACATTAATGATCCTTTTTAGGATTAGCTGTTGCCCTCCTTGCTTTTGGAATTTGGCAACTGGGGATTCCTTTTATAGTTGTTGGGTCAACCCCAGTTATGGCATGGTTATCTTTTGGGCACCAATTCCATTATCCATGTGATGTAATTCGGCCTAAACCATCGGGTTGTGAACACAACTGAGCACATATGTAAGTTAGGACTGGACAAAAAAGCAAGGGTCAGACTAGACTAGTCTTTATGGTATGTTGGGCAACTGAAAGGCCATAAGTGATATGGGTAAAAAGGATAAGGGAATCACATATAATGTGATTGATGAAAATGTAGAGGAATGTGCCCTCGAATCATTTGTATTTGATGCAAATGATAATTTAAGCTTAGATAGTGACTAATTTGCATATGATGCAAAAGAGATTAAATGTATCTTAAATTGTTTAAGACTATATTTAATAAATAAACGCAAGGAAAAGTTCAAACAAGCCCAATAAGTCTATTTAAACGCAAGGAATGTCCCGGTCTACGCCCATGTTTAAACCGCGTCAAAAACGGAGTTCAAACAAGCCCAATAAGTCTATTTAAAGTGTTTAAATAGAAGCCCAAATATAAACCCAAGTCCTTGATTAATATCAGCCCAAGGGGCTGATTTATAATAGAAAAGGGAGGGAGCCTAGGGCCGACTGACGCGCGCGTCAGCAGGCTGACGCCCACGTCAGCGAGCCAGCCCGCTGGCGCGGGCAGAACAAAAGGAGGGCCCGCATATGCGGGCCCCGCCTTGACTGTGCACGCGGGACGCGTGCAGAGCACGCGCCCGTAAGGCACGTGTTGTGCACGTGCCCAGCGTGCAGGTGGGTCCCACTGCGGGTTTGGAACCCTTGGCGTGTGCAGAATTTTGATGGCTGCTGTTTTGCGAAAATTGGCTCTTGGGCTGAACTTTGGGCGATCAATTGAAGGGTCAAACGAACCCTGATTGACTCGCCGTTTTTTCTTATGCGTTCACCATTGAACGCCCTTCGAATTGATTGGTTGTATCAATCCTGAAGCTCAACGGTGAGGGAGTTAAAATTCATGGAAGTTTAGCCTTTGTGAAAGGCAAAACTAAAGTGAATTAATTAACTCCAAATTTAGTCCCACATCGGATTTTGAGTAAAGGGGAGCAGTCAGCCGCCTATATAAATAGGGGTCTGCTCCCCTCCTCAAAAGTCGTCCCAAGCTCTAGATCTGAACGGCTTCCGTAAACGTTGGAGCACGCTCGGATCTAGACTTAAATTAATATTTCTCTATCTCCCTATATTTCTGCCTTACTCTTGAGTGCTCTAGCAAAGCCGCAAAGGAGTTCGGATTCGGATCCGAAATCTAGGCGAAGGTTTCACTCGCATGAAACTTTCTTCGGCGCGTGGTTGGCTCGGGGACATAGGGATTGATTGCCTCGGGATGCGGAGCGGTTCGAGTAGCGGTTCGAGGAGCGGTTCAAGGAGCGGCTCGGCGTGAGATGGGGAGCGGCTCGGAAGACGGTGCGGAACATCTCGCCTGCCCCAGGGTTGAGATTCCGGGTATGTATTTTATAAGCATTAGTTTAATTTAATTACAGTTGGTTAGATCCTTCTTGGGATGGTCAGATCCATCCCAAGTCGGCATAGATCTTGGCTAAGGGTCTTATACCTTAGGGCTGCATGTTAATTAGATTAACATAGTTTTATTTTCCGCTGCAAATTCGTATGTCTATGTTCTGTCTGACTTAGGACGCGAATAGAGTTTTTGTGCCCTAAGGGTTCTCCAAAAATCCCTTCAGTGGTATCAGAGCCAGGTTTGCTTAACGATCTAGCACTGCGATTTTATTAAAATTGAAATGCTTTTTAAATACTTTATAAAATGTTTTAAAGTTATGAGATAATTTAAAATGTTTCAAGATGCCCCTTTTAAAATGTTTTAAAATTTATGCGATATTTTTTTAAAGATGATTTTAAAAGGATTTTAGATGTTTAAATATTTTAGATGATAATATTTTAAACATGAAAATTTTAAAATGTTGTTTTAAATTTATGTGATAATTTTAAAATTGATTTTACGGCTTTAAAACTTTATGCGATAAGTTTAAAAAATTATTTTAGATGTTTAAATATTTTATGTGATAAAATTTTAAGCATGAAAATTTTAAAATGATGTTTTAAATTTATGAGTTAATTTTAAAACTGTTATTAAAATTTTAAAATTGTTTATGCGATAAACTTTAGTCTATTTAATTGTTAAATAGTTGTACACTTTTATTTTATGCGATAAATTAGTGTAACTTCATGTTAATGGCTATGTCATCTTGTCCCTTATTTGATAACACAAGACAACCCTTTAGGTTAGCCATTAAGAAATCATTAAAATTCATGAGATATATTTTAATGACATGCTATGTTTTAATAAAACTTTTTACAACCCTTTAAGACCTAATTCCTGATTAGGGTAGTAGTCCTTTTAATGAAAATTTTAATTCTAATTGTTATTATTAATTCTCATTAAAGGACTTCGCTTTTGGTGTTGGTTAATAAATTTATTAAAATCCTAATAACGATTAGGATAGCACATGAACCTTATAATTGATAAGGACTTCATAAAAGTTATTAAACAAATCCTAAAATTTTGAATTTAAGGATTCAACTGGTTGATAGGATTAATTAGTTGTTAATAAAAGCTTTTAGTCTATGGCACGCATATGAAAATGACAAGCTTCATTCAATGGACCATGATCCAGTCAATGTGCTTGGCTAAGTTTACTGGATCACCTTTTAAAGGATAGTGATCCTGGCTTAGTCAATTCCCTGGCTGTGTTCCGCTGGACCGCAATGATGCGAATCCTGATTGTATGACACCCTGGACTATATCTAAGTCAAATGCGTTAATGATCTTTTTCAAGATTAGCCGTAGCCCTCCTTGTTTTAGGGGTTGGCAACTATAGGGCCAGTGTTATAGTTGTTGACCTACACTCAAGCTGTAACACGACAACCTTATAGAAACCAACTCCTTTAATACATAAGATGAAATCTTGACTAGACCCAAACCATCATATTACCAAGCGCCGGTGTAAATTAAGTCAATGATGTAGTCTAGCTAGATGTAGTCTAAGACCTGACCCAAACCGACGTGTCGTGAATACACCGCGCGGCGGGGCAAGTCAGGCTTGACACGAAAACAAGGGTCCGACTAGACTAGACATTGTGATTTGGATGAGCTCACTCATGATCACAAATGGCTAGGGGTAAAAACCGATAAGAGGGTCATATTTGATATGATCGATGAAGAGTCATCTTTCGATTACAGAGTCAAGCAACTTGTTGAGCTACACTCAAGGTTGTTAAGGCTCAGGGTGATTGGATCTCTTACCCATTAATTCTAATTCGATTAAATCGTTCGTTATTAAGCTTTGAAACGATCGTAAAATTGGTGGGAGGATATAGATAGATAAAAGCCATTCTACCTATATTTAATATTGAACAAATGCTAAACTAGGGCAAGACTTTGTTTACCGAAGGAATCAAAATATACTATTTTAATTAAATAAGTTAACTGGTCAAAAGGTTGATTAATTGAATATCAAGTTAAATTCTAATTGATAGAATTAAAACTATATTCTCGTTAACATTAAAATGACCTTCTAAAGAACAGAGTTAAGAAATATGATTTCATTAAGTTCTGGGTCCAACAAATAAATTCAAGCTACATGAAACTCGTCTCTATATGAAGCAGCTTGGATATTCGAAGTATGTTTCTCCCTACAACTTGTCGAGCTACACTCAAGGTTGTATGGACAAACAATTTTGATCCGCAAAGTTTGAGAATTCGATCAAACCATTTGAGTCGAATACGAGTGCATGAGCGGTGCAAGACTATGTATCCCAACCGGATCTTGAGACAAGCAAATTCTTGAGCTTCACTCAAGATTGCAACTCTCAGGCGTTTGGATACATGAGATGCTTGCATAGCTATTTATTTATGTTGGGTTATTTAATATCTAAATATGATTTAGAAAAGGAAGAAGGCACTCCGGAAAGTTAATCGAGTTAAATAGTTTAGTTTATCGTTAGTAAAGGCATAAGGAGGAGGAAATGAAAATGCGACATATTTTGATGTCACAATTTCAAAATTATTGTTATACAAAAGTTAACACATTTTGATGAATGTCGTCACATTGCTTCTGAAGAAATGAGTAATATGTATAACGATAATATATGTATATGTTAATATATAAATACACAAGATAGTAGCAAACTTGTATGGCAAAATAGACTAGGCCGTATCGAGAGACTAAGCTTCACAAGTTACATAAAGAGGGGTCTGACCTCTCGTATTATGAAGTCTACGGACACTTGTGAGTCTTACCCTCTTAGATATAATAGCCGAAACCCATCTGTAAGACAGTGGGAGAATGAGTTGTCGAACTCAGTCTCGTACATACTGATGTACCCGAGTCTAGATTTACCAAAATAAGTTATTCGTATATTTTATTAAGACTCGTGTTCTTGATGAAACACAAGTCTGATAAAATAAAGAACGAAATGACTAAAGTATTTAAACTGATCCGATTAGATCGAATGGTCAAATACTTAGCTACATTAAATCTTGCGTAATTAAAAGAAAATATGATTTTCTCTCAGGTCAAGACTGTTAACACATCGGTGTGTTAAAAGGTATGAATCACACTTAGTTAGACTTGGTGCAATCCATAGCAAGTGACTCTGAATTAAGTCCTCCCTCTGGGTTAAGTCCCAGATAGTAATGTCTAGGTTTTGATAATGTTCTATGAGGACATTATCTATAAGATATTCATTAAATCAATCGTAAATAAGTTGTATAAATTACTTGAATCTCATGAGACGAAGAGTCGAGTCAGACATCATAATTTATGATGACTTAATCAACTTCTAGGATAAAATTCGGAGTAGTAACTCCGATTTATAACTTGATGCAATTAGAATAGGTCCGTGTACGTAAATAAATTTTGGAATTTAGTTTACGTGCCCACGAAAAATGTTTCCTCACTTTCTGCAAGTAAATCTTTAAGTTGAAAGATTGGTGCAGAAAGGAAACTAGTGAAGTGAAATCATGTTGGTCGAGAACGTTTTTATCGTAATTCCTATAAAACGGATTAGAATGAAACTATTTTTTGCCAGCAGATGTGTACAGATCTACTCGGACCAAACTCGATGTAAACGCTCATGTTGACCATGAAAATTTGAGCATTCACTTATAAGTTCATCTTTCTAAATATGATTTAGACGAACCAACTTATATGAATTAGCCAGAAAGTTTTCAAGGTCAGTGCGAGCGTATAAATTACATGCGAGGCATCAAAGGGATGGAAACATATATTTTGACAAAGTAATCAAAAAGTTTGATACTTTATCAAAAATAGATATGAGCCATTTGAAATGACCATTAACAAATTTAAATGATTATCGTAAGGTGCGATGAACTGGATAAGATCCAAGGAAATAAAATATTATGGATTCCGACAGACCAAATGAATTATTTGAATGAGATTCAAATGGTTGGTCTAACATGAACATAGAAACCCCTTAAGTCTATAATGTAGACGATTTTAGCAAATCCACTCATGAAGGCTCTACCACATGAAAACTTATGTGTAAAAACGGTATAAGATACCGAGATAAATGGGCCGGAGTGCAAGTGGGAGATGTTGAGAGATGATACCCTCGAGGTAATCTATCTCTATGTGTGAATAGCACAAACATCTTATTCGAAATAACAGTAAGCCGTTTGGTAATAATTTATCTAAGTTATTTTTTAATGTAGTAAACATTAGATATTAAACTTAGGTCAAGTCCTGAGACTTTATGCAAGGTCAAACATGTATCGAGATGAGTATCTCGATCATGGAGAAATGTTTGATCGTCTGTAGCATAAGTCTAAAAGGGTTCGTGGTCATAGATGTTTCGAGACAAGGATATCGAAACATCGGATAGACCATTATGGCTTAGTCTTCACCGTTTAGCGGTGGCGATGATCTCATGATCGTTTGACTTGGCGAAGTCAAAGACAAGACACATGTGCGCATTAGAGAATGAGTTCACTGAACGATCCACAAGAGTTATCATATGGTTATATTGACCAAATCTGTCAATGGTAACTCTTAGTGATGATAGGCTAGTTGGTCTTTTGACTTGAGGTCAATTTTACGAACATGTGAGTGAACGGTGGCACTTAGATCAACTGACCTAGCTTCGAGGCAAGGCTTGTCGAAAGGTTTTTGATTGGGTGTCATTGAAGCGTACGAGGTGAGTAATGACCAAAAGAGGATTCGTCTCTCCCGGTCAATTGGAGTTAGTGTCGTAGGGTTAGTTCAGTCTTTAGTAAAATCTCTGATCAGAGTATGTTGGAAGAAGTCCAACATTAATTGACTAAAGATCGATAGAAACTAACCGTAGTCAAGTTATTGGGGTTGACAGTTTGACCGTACCCTAGACTTGATCTGCACGACATAGTTTAGACGAAGAGACTATAACTGCGGAATTCATCACGGAAACAGTCAGGGTGGGCCCGACAATACTCATGTCAATGAGTCAACCACATAATGATGATTCCTGAAGTAGGGACATCAACCACTGCTTGTGGTCACTACCGTATAGGGCTTCGAGCCGTACCAGTTGTAAGGTTCATGCTGTAGGGTCTCATACAGAGTGCGACTTTCGCCTAGTAATAGGTAGAAATTAGTTATGGAGAATAATTTGCATTTGATGCAAGGGATAAAATATTGCAAAAGATGTTTGCAATGATCTCCTGCATTCGAGATAAATGATCCTGAGTGCAAGTGGGAGATGTAGAGGAATGTGCCCTCGGATCATTTGTATTTGATGCAAATGATAATTTAAGCCTAGATAGGGACTAATTTGCATATGATGCCAAAGAGATTAAATGTATCTTAAATTGTTTAAAACTATATTTAATAAATAAACGCAAGGAAAAGTTCACGGGTAGGACGGGAATGTCCCGGTCTACGCCCAGGTTTAAACCGCGTCGAAAACGGAGTTCAAACAAGCTCAATAAGTCTATTTAAAGTGTTTAAATAGAAGCCCAAATATAAACCCTAGCCCTTGATTAATATCAGCCCAAGGGGCCAATTTATAATCGAAAAGGGAGGGGGCATGGGGCCCACTGACACGCGCGTCAGCGCGCCAGCCCGCTGGCTCGGGCAGAACAAAAGGAGGGTTCGCATATGCGGGCCCTGCCTTGACTGTGCACGCGCCCAGCACGTGCACTGCGCGCGCTGGCAACAGTGGGGCCCATTGGGTGGGTCCCACTGTGGGTTTGGAACCCTTGGCGAATTTTGACGGCTGCTGTTTAGCGAAAATTGGCTCTTGGGCTGTGTAACGACCACTTTTCGTCGTACGTTGTTCGTGCACGTGCTTTTGGCCGTGCACGTGTTTGTTTTAGACTTTATTTGTTTGTGAACACTTTCGTGTGATATGCCGTTGTAAACGTCTCTGAGAGTATTAAATAGTGGCACTATCTTGGAACGACATTTCTTGAGTCGTTTTCCCACAATTTAATCTTACCCGATGAGACGTGACGATTTTCACTTTTGACGGGAGACGTTTCTATTTTTAGTTTCGTCGTCCGACGTCGAAATTCAGATCCGTCTTCTTAGTTAGCTCACATTCGTCATCACGAGCACCCCGATATTTATTTTATAATTTTTGGAGTTTATTTGACCACTTTTATATTTTTAACAAGTTTTAAAATATTTTTAATAATTAATTTTTAAATTATTTTCGGCCAAATAAAATTTATTTGAGTTTTAAACGTGTTAAAGAATTTTTGAGCCAATTTCCAGCTCATTTGGACCAGGTCAAATCCTTGGGTGAGTTGGAGAAGTTGAATTTCAAATTTTAAATTATTTTGAACTTCTAATCTTATTAGATTTAGCCCTAGACCAAGTCAACCCATCTACACTATATAAACAACCCCTAGGAAGACCTATTTTCGCAAGAAATTAACCCTAGCCTCTTCCAAACTCGAAATTTGGCGTTGCGACGATTCGTCGCAACGTTGCGACGAACGGCTGCCGCACCGACCGAGAAAACCAAGCAAAATTCCCCGCTCCGACCGCTAGCCGCCCTCGCATCCATCGCCGCTCGCATCACAGCACAACCATCCCCGCTCCGTTCCCTCGGTCTGACCGAGGGCTTGGCCCGCACCCCGCTCAGCATCGACTCCGCACCGTCGCCCGCAGCTGTCGCACGCATCGCTCCGCGCCTGACCGAAGCGCCCGCTTGCATCGATCGCTCGCCGCTTGTTACAACATTGCAAACATTGCAACGCACCGCATCCAAGCGCCTGACCGAGCCGGCCTACTGCTCCGACCGAAGGAGACAGCCCCGCACCGCTGCTGCGACCGACCCAAATGCTGCACAGCACCGTTCTCCCGCGTCTGACCGAGCCAAGTCCTCGCATTGGCTATGTACGACCGAGAGCCATTCGTCGCAACCCCGCATCCGTCTCACCACTTGCCTCCGTGGGCCCCCAAGTTCTCCAGAGGTATTGTGGGTTCCCCAAAGGTCCCTAGGACTACTGTGGGCCCCACCTAGGTGTGTTCTCTTCGACGACTTGCCGCGTACGACGTTGCGACACGTCGTAGCCCATCGTCGCACATGCTAGCTTTGGAATCTGGAATCGTCGCCCCGGTTGATTGCTCTGAAATTTCCAGAGAGGAATCTAATTGGAATCTGGACTTGGAGCGCGATCTTTTATTCCAACCCCCGGCGTCGCTACCCGACGCCGGTGTAGCTTTCGCGTCGTGTTGAGGTAACGCTTTGCACCCCCAACCCAATTGCATGCTAACCAAGACTAAAAATCAGTATTTTAAAGTATTTTAAATGTTTTAGCAATCACTAATCAAGATTAATAAAACGGATGTAGGCCGGTGGACTTGTGCACGTAGGAATTGTGACTTTGGACTCGTTGGGCGGTGTTTCGCTGACGTGATAATTGTAGGCAAGTGAAACTTGCCAAATCTTACTTAGGGCCATGTTTTTAGGCCACTTCCTTGTTTTTAGCGTAAAAGAGACTAGTCAGTGAAATGATAGCTGGCTAGACGCCTACTTGATCTAGTTTGACAACGAAACTAGATCCGTCACCTAATTGATCTAGCTTGACAACGAAGCTAGATCCAACCCTTAAACTTGTTGTTCATGCATACTAAACTGTCACGTTTACTTTCCTTACCTGTACGCTTTACTACTTGCCATGACATGTCATCCATGCATTGAATGTTGCATTCGTAGCACACGCTACACTACTTGTACTTCCTTGTCCGGCTAGGTGCACCCCTATGCCATACTTGTTAAAAACACTTCCTGGCTCGTGATCCAGAAGCGAGCATTCCATGTTCGGGGGTAAGGCCCTGGCTCGATACACGTGGAGGGGTAGGGATAAACGGTTGCTTGAGCTTAGGAGTTGGCCCGCGCAGCCACTCTAGCCAAAAGACGGAATCTCTGTGCATGAGGTGCTTACTTTACTTGTCTTGTACTTGTCTTGTGAATGATTCATGCCATGTCATACTCGTACTTTACTTTACTTTACCTGTTGCACTCATTACTTTAACTGCCATGTCATCGCATCATGCTAGAACTGCTAGGTTGCTTTACTTGTACCTACTTTCAGTTTCCTTGCACAAGTCTTCCAGACTTGTTGACATGTGCCCCTTGCTCTTTTGGGTGTCACATGTTAGACCCTGAGCCAGAGACAGTTGCTGAGGACGAGGTGTTTGCTGACGCTGAGCCTGAGCCTACGTTCGTCGAGGAGTTCGAGGACACTGGAGACCAGTCTTAGAGACTGATTTTACTTGCTTTGCTTTAGGTTGCTGTTAGTTGTCGGTGCTTGCACCATTGCTTTGTTTTCGTACTTTGTACTTTTGTTGGCCATGCTGGGGCCTCTTTTAGACTCTTTTATTTTAGCCTGGTGGCTTTTCTGCGATGTTGAGATTTATTATTATGGATATTCTGAGATGTTTCTCTTGCCTCTTTTCGTTATTATTATCTTTGTTTCGTTTCACGTTGCAAGGACCTGCAGTTTCAAGTGATTGACGCTTATCAGACTTGCGGCTTTGTAGCTTCAAGTCTGAGCGGACCTTCTCACGCTTCGCCTCCACGTTTTTGGGAAGTGGGGCGTGACAGGTTTTGTTGGTGGCCCATGCAGGTCAGTCTTGCAATTGCGAATTAACGGAACAACGATAATAACGGAATGTCCATTAAATAAATTGCAACATCCGAGTAATAAGCCCTGAGTCTAGTCGTTTTCTTATGACACTAGGTGGTAAGAAGACTTAGTTAGACGTCTGTGCTTGCTAGTTAGAGGCCCCTGATTGTTAGTTAGACTTCCTTCTAGCAATTGACTTGATCGTCGTAGGAGTTACCTTAGTGGCCCTTGTCTACCCCTGACCATATTAGACTTCTGGAATTTCCTTTAGTCGTTCTCTTGGGTTCATCGATTTCGGACCAAGCAGAACGCATTTCGTTTCCGTCTAGCTCCTTAGAAAGTCTTAGCGCTTAGTTCGTCATCTTTAGTTGGTCGACCGTAGGATTTTCCCCGTAGATCCTTCAGATTCATATCCTAGGCGTATGTATGTTTTGATCATCCGACTAATTTCCTTGCCTCGATTCACGAGATCGCCTCATGACGATCGTCGTCAATTTTCGACCCTCTCCATTACAAACCTGAATCTTCTGAAAGTATTTTTCGATTTCCTCTTTCCCTAAGTTTAAATTTGTTCAAAATTTTTATATAAATATACTTATCTTTGTACTCCTCGTTGATTTAATTCTTTTTTAAATTTTTGTCGAAATATTTGAATAATAGTTTATAATACTTTTTCAGCCTACACTCTCGTACCTATGAAAATACATATTTCCTTTCATATATTAATTTTATCCTGAACCGTACTTTTGCTTTGCCCAATTCGATTTATAATTCTCCTTCTTATTTGTGTTATACGAATGATACGTCGTGTTTACTTTAATATACTTTCAAGGCACATGGAGTTTCAGCTTTCAGCAAGTTGATTTTTTTGCTCGTCGTTTTCGCTACTTCAGATTTTTGCTAAATTACTATTTTCATAACCACTTCCTGCTTTAGACCCTCCCTAATTTGATTTTAAGGATTTGCTATTCGATCTTGAAAATTCCTATACTAAGTCATTATTATTATTTTTCCGTGCACCATACATACTTTCAATTATTTTTATATCCGTACCAGACTTGTTGTGCTCGTATATTAAGAACCTTGTGTAAATCAGTTTCTCATTTTAGCAAACCATGGTTTCCTAAAAGAAGTTCAAAATTGATTATTTTAAATCTTCCGTAGCCTAAAAGTTTTGAAAGCATTTAACCTGAGTTTAAATTTTTCCGTTACTTGATTTCATTCTTCGACTTTCCAAAACTTTTGACAACATTATATTAAATTACTGTCGTATAATATTTTCAAAAAATTACGTCTTTAATGTCCGTGTGAATGATTTACCTTCTTTTCTTAATGATTTGCGATAAGCCAAATAAAACATTTCCTCTTATTAGGAATATTCGACTCAAACTTATTTTGAACAACACGTTTTGTCGATCTCCAAATACTTCTTTACAGGCGAGGATTTTAACTTTGAAGTACGACAGTTTTCAAACTCCACGTATTTTAGCTTATGCTATTTACCCGACTTCCTTTTCTGTATCCTATTTAAGCATCACTACATCTCCTTTTCCTTCAACCTAACCATCACCATTGAGCCAATGTTTCCCTAACCAAGCCGTCTCCTTGTATTCGTCCTATCTGAACTCGTGCTTATCGATCCTTCCCTCGTCACGCTCTCGACCTCTCTTTATTGCTTAGGCCTTAGGGTCCGTCAATGTCTGTGTCAACCCTTAATTGTTAGTAGGCCCTTGGACCTTGTGAGGTAGTCGTAGTGCACGTACCTAAGTTGTGTACGTGGGCTTGAATGAGTGTACCCCCCATAGTATATTGATGCTTGCCTATTGTGTGGTATATGTATATATATATATATATATATATATATATATATATATATATATATATATATATATATATATATATATACTCGGAGTTATTCGTGATAGTATGAAGTTGTTGTGTGTTAGTAGTTATAGATTTTTGTGTGGATAGCTATACTATACTAGGGATGCCTGTGTATATAAGAGTTAGCGTTGAAATATCTAAGTTGTGTATGTAGTAAGAGATACTTAGAATGGTTGAAATAATTTGATTTGGTGAAGCTATGTGTATGATAGGTGTGATAATAATAGGTGAACGTATAGATAAGTGAGTAGGCCTATCGAGTGACCTATATACTAGTACGTGTGAGTATGTGCTCGTAGGTAGATATATATTGTGCTTGGACGTAGGAAGTTATGTTTCGTTGCATGAGTATATAAGTGATATACATATGGTAGTAGGGTTAAAATTTTGATTGGTATTGTTTGCTTTCGCGGGATGTTGCATGCGTGCATACCGTGAGGTGTACACGACTATTGCACATCTTAATTTTGTATGTATAAGTGTATTATTATACTAATTATAGGCAGCAGGCTATGGTGTGAATATATATATATATATGTTACATGTGTGTGACTATACGATGAATGCGTATGCATGTATTAGGGAGGGTATTATAAATATATGTGTGCTGATGTCTGTATTACTATTATTATGGCATATAAATTGATTTAACTATGTAAGTATTACCTGACTAAATATTGAGTGTGATTGACTTATGGTATGCATATGGTTGTATTGGTAGACAGATATATATATATATATATATATATATATATATATATATATATATATATATATATATATATATATATATATATATATATATATATGAGGAGGGATCAAATGACCCCCAAAAATAACCCCCAAAAATGACCCCCTATCAAAAATCCTATGCCCCCCATTTTTTCGGAAGATCCGAACCGTTCATCTTGATCTCCACCCTCTAAATACCTGACCTACCAATTTTCAACCTGATCCCATGTGTTTTGCATGTTCATCCATCCGACCCAAATTTAACGGTTTCGCATGAGCAGAACTTTTGTGAATGGTTGATGAAAGGACAAAACACATGGGATCTGGTTGAAAATTGGTGGGTTAGGTATTTAGAGGATGGAGATCAAGATGAACGGTTCGGATCTTCCGAAAAAATGGGGGGCATATGATTTTTGATAGGGGGTCATTTTTGGGGGTTATTTTTGGGGGTCATTTGATCCCACCTCTATATATATATATATATATATATATATATATATTATATATTTATATATATATATATATATATATATATATATATATATATATATATATTATATATATTTGACAACGTTTTTTGAATTCTAGGGCTGACTAGGACAAGATAAAGAGTGGCTGAGATTTGATCTTGGAAAATCAATGGTTGAGATTGGATTTTGTGAAAATTTTAGTGTGAAAACTTAAATGTTGATGGAAAAAGTGTCTTGGAAACCAAAACTTTGAAATTAGAAGTGTCTTGGAAAAGATTGTAGAGATTAAATTTGGAGAGAAAGTGCATTGGGAACCTAAACTTTGAAATTAGAAATGCCTTGGGAAAGATTGTGTAGATTAAATGGGTGGAAAAGTGCCTTGGGAACCTAAACTTTGAAATTAAAAGTGTCTTGGAAAAGATTGTGGAGAAGTATGATCCATTAAATTAAACAAAATAAAAACTTTAGCGAAAAACAATTTAGCGGAACAACAAATTAGCGTAAAAATACCCTGAGATTTGTTGTTCCGCGCCCGTACCGAAGGCGCCTGCTAATTTGTTGTTCCACGCCGAAGGCGCGGGCGCCAAATTTGTTGTTCGATGCCAAATTTGTTGTTCCACGCCGAAGGCGCGGACGCCAAATTTGTTGTTCCGCGCCGAAGGCGCTTGCGCCGAATTTGGTGTTCTGTGCCGAAGGTGCCCGTGTCGCTAAATATTTTTACGATATTTTATTGTTCTGTTAAATTTTGGCTGTGAAAATAATTTTTCGGGGAACAAAGATTTCGCGGGGGAAATCTTAAATGAACCGTGCCCGCGGGCACGTGTTATGACGAGTCTATATTATAATTGAGGGCAGATTTTGAATTTGTCCTATGTGGCAATGTCACATCAAGTTTTGGAGGGAAATTTTTGGGTTGAATAGAAATTTGTTGGGAATACACAATAACATTGAAATTAGGAATAGCCTTTTAATATTAGTTATGAAAAAAAATGTTGTCCACACACACAATCTCATCTTGGGAATGAACGCGAGATGTGGGAGAATGAACGCGGAAGATGCTGCCAACTCATTGATCCGCGTTGCAAAACCCTGTAAAATTTCGATCCCATCTGCTGATATTTCAGGGGAAACTAATAATTATTGATTTTTTAAAAATTAGTGGGTCCAAGATTTTTAAATAAACAGTGTCCCACGGGCACGGGTTATATATATATGAAGGTTTTGGCGCGGGCGCCGAAGGCACCCGCTAAATTTTTTAACCTTGAATTGTTGTTCCGCGCCTAAGGCACCCGCGCCGAAATTGTTGTTTTACGTCGAGTTTGTTGTTCTGCGCCGAAGGCACCCACGTCGAATTTGGTGTTCTGTGTCGAAGGCGCATACGCTGAATTTGTTGTTCCGCGTCGAAGGCGCCCGCGCCATTTTTTAACGCTATTTTGTTGTTCCGCGCCTAAGGCACCTGCATCGAAATTGTTGTTTTACGTCGAATTTGTTGTTCTGCGCTGAAGGTGCCCATGTCAAATTTGGTGTTCTGTGTCGAAGGTGCATGCGCTGAATTTGTTGTTCCGCACCGAAGGCACCCACACCGAAGGCGCCTGTGCCGCTAAATATTGTAAGCTAATTTGTTTTTTATTTAAATTTTGGCTTTGAAAAAAAAAATTCGGGGAACAAAGATTTCGCAAGGGAAAATCTTAAATGAACCGTGCCCGCGGGCACGGGTTATGACTAGTATATATATATAATGGAGTGGTATCGGTATAGGTATAAATGTCGTGTTACGTATATAGAATATTCTGATATGTGTATTGAGTCTCACTCAAGCTTGAGTGGGTATACTCTAAGTATATTGAATGTATGTCTGAAGTTTGAATATAGCAATGTTTGATGTATGTATAGTGATAGGAGTGGTTGTGCCTGGTTGTGCTACGCACATGATTGTGGGTCGCTACGCCAGTATATAGTTATATGTGCTGGTCTTGTGGTATAGTTATTTACTAAGGACTTGTTGTGTGAACGTATGCGTACTAGCTAAACTAGGTGTGTAGATGTAATGGATATATGATGGTATGATTGGGGTATGTAAATGAAATGTTAGCGTGTATGGGTGTGCACCATGCACGGGTAAGTATGTGCTTAGCTATAGTTATTGGTGACTATGATATATGTGGCGTGTCGTAAATACAGTTATAGGACCGTACGTGATGTGAATATATGGCGAACTATTTGCATGTATTTGAATGACTATATATTGTGAAACGATAGTGGTAATGAATGTATATTAGATATAGTAAAATTTGACTTAATAATGGTATGGTGTGACTACATGTGTTGATGTGTTTGGTGTTGGATGAATATTAGAGGGTAGCATATCCTTGATGTTTGTGCACAAGTAGCTATCTATATGTAGAGCAATGATTGTATTTGCTAAGTGTGAGACTATCCTTATGTGAGTACCTGAACTATTGTTTTGTGAGTAGCAGTTATATAAGGGATGTATGTTTATATATATATATGATTGAAATACGTGTATGAAGTTGACTGACTATAATGAGTATAAGTATATGACGTACGTGAATGTATATATATACGTGTTGGTAGTATTAATGTTTGACTACCTAGTGCATATATAAGCACTTGTAATGACTATACCTGGTTGAATTATTATAATGTGACTTGATTGGGGTAGTTATTAGAATGACTATCTATAGTAGAAAGTCCGAGGACGGACTTTATTCTAAGGTGGGTAGGGTGTAACGACCACTTTTCGTCGTACGTTGTTCGTGCACGTGCTTTTGGCCGTGCACGTGTTTGTTTTAGACTTTATTTGTTTGTGAACACTTTCGTGTGATATGCCATTGTGAACGTCTCTGAGAGTATTAAATAGTGGCACTATCTTGGAACAACATTTCTCGAGTCGTTTTCCCACAATTTAATCTTACCCGATGAGACGTGACGATTTTCACTTTTGACGGGAGACGTTTCTATTTTTAGTTTCGTCGTCCGACGTCGAAATTGAGATCCTACTTCTTAGTTAGCTCACATTCGTCATCACGATCACCCCGATATTTATTTTATAATTTTTGGAGTTTATTTGACCACTTTTATATTTTTAACAAGTTTTAAAATATTTTTAATAATTAATTTTTAAATTATTTTCTGCCAAATAAAATTTATTTGAGTTTTAAATGTATTAAAGAATTTTTGAGCCAATTTCCAGCTCATTTGGACCAGGTCAAATCCTTGGGTGAGTTGGAGAAGTTGAATTTCAAATTTTAAATTATTTTGAACTTCTAATCCTATTAGATTTAGCCCTAGACCAAGTCAACCCATCTACACTATATAAACAACCCCTAGGAATACCTATTTTCGCAAGAAATTAACCCTAGCCTCTTCCAAACTCGAAATTTGACGTTGCGACGATTCGTCGCAACGTTGCGACGAACGGCTGCCGCACCGACCGAGAAAACCAAGCAAAATTCTCCGCTCCGACCGCTAGCCGCCCCCGCATCCATCGCCGCTCGCATCACAGCACAGCCATCCCCGCTCCATTCCCTCGGTCTGACCGAGGGCTTGGCCCGCACCCCACTCAGCATCGACTCCGCACCGTCGCCCGCAGCTGTCGCCCGTATCGCTCCACGCCTGACCGAAGCGCCCGCTCGCATCGACCGCTCGCCGCTTGTTGCAACGTTGCAAACGTTGCAATGCCCCGCATCCAAGCGCCTGACCGAGCCGCCCTACCGCTCCGACCGAAGGAGACAGCCCCGCACCGCTGCTGCGACCGACCCAAACGCTGCACAGCACCGTTCTCCCACGTCTGACCGAGCCAAGTCCCCGCATTGGCTGTGTACGACCGAGAGCCATTCGTCGCAACCCCGCATCCGTCGCACCACTTGCCTCCGTGGGCCCCCCAAGTTCTCCAGAGGTATTGTGGGTTCCCCAAAGGTCCCTAGGACTACTGTGGGCCCCACCTAGGTGCGTTCTCTTCGACGACTTGCCGCGTACGACGTTGCGACACGTCGTAGCCCGTCGTCGCACATGCTAGCTTTGGAATCTGGAATCGTCGCCCCGGTTGATTGCTTTGAAATTTCCAGAGAGGAATCTAATTGGAATCTGGACTTGGAGCGCGATCTTTTATTCCAACCCCCGGCGTCGCTACCCGACGCCGGTGTAGCTTTCGCGTCGTGTTGAGGTAACGCTTTGCACCCCTAGGACCCCCAACCCAATTGCATGCTAACCAAGACTAAAAATCAGTATTTTAAAGTATTTTAAATGTTTTTGCAATCACTAATCAAGATTAATAAAACGGATGTAGGCCGGTGGACTTGTGCACGTAGGAATTGTGACTTTGGACTCGTTGGGCGGTGTTTCGCTGACGTGATAATTGCAGGCAAGTGAAACTTGCCAAATCTTGCTTAGGGCCATGTTTTTAGGCCACTTCCTTGTTTTTAGCGTAAAAGAGACTAGTCAGTGAAATGATAGCTGGCTAGACGCCTACTTGATCTAGTTTGACAACGAAACTAGATCCGTCACCTAATTGATCTAGCTTGACAACGAAGCTAGATCCAACCCTTAAACTTGTTTTTCATGCATACTAAACTGTCACGTTTACTTTCCTTACCTGTACGCTTTACTACTTGCCATGACATGTCATCCATGCATTGAATGTTGCATTCGTAGCACACGCTACACTACTTGTACTTCCTTGTCCGGCTAGGTGCACCCCTATGCCATACTTGTTAAAAACACTTCCTGGCTCGTGATCCAGAAGCGAGCATTCCATGTTCGGGGGTAAGGCCATGGCTCGATACACGTGGAGGGGTAGGGATAAACGGTTGCTTGAGCTTAGGAGTTGGCCCGCGCAGCCACTCTAGCCAAAAGACGGAATCTCTGTGCACGAGGTGCTTACTTTACTTGTCTTGTACTTCTCTTGTGAATGATTCATGCCATGTCATACTCGTACTTTACTTTACTTTACATGTTGCACTCATTACTTTAACTGCCATGTCATCGCATCATGCTAGAACTGCTAGGTTGCTTTACTTGTACCTACTTTCAGTTTCCTTGCATAAGTCTTCCAGACTTGCTGACATGTGCCCCTTGCTCTTTTGGGTGTCACATGTTAGACCCTGAGCCAGAGACAGTTGCTGAGGACGAGGTGTTTACTGACGCTGAGCCTGAGCCTACGTTCGTCGAGGAGTTCGAGGACACTGGAGACCAGTCTTAGAGACTGATTTTACTTGCTTTACTTTAGGTTGCTGTTAGTTGTCGGTGCTTGCACCATTGCTTTGTTTTCGTACTTTGTACTTTTGTTGGCCATGCTGGGGCCTCTTTTAGACTCTTTTATTTTAGCCTGGTGGCTTTTCTGCGATGTTGAGATTTATTATTATGGATATTCTGAAATGTTTCTCTTGCCTCTTTTCGTTATTATTATCTTTGTTTCATTTCGCGTTGCAAGGACCTGCAGTTTCAAGTGATTGACGCTTATCGGACTTGCGGCTTTGTAGCTTCAAGTCTGAGCGGACCTTCTCACGCTTCGCCTCCACGTTTTTGGGAAGCGGGGCGTGACAGGCTGAACTTTGGGCGATCAATTGGTGGGTCTAACGGACCCCGATTGACGCGCCGTTTTTTCCTATGCGTTCACCATTGAACGCCCTTCGAATTGATAGGTTGTATCAATCCTGAAGCTCAACGGTGAGGAGTCAAAATTGACGGAAGTTTAGCCTTTGTGAAAGGCAAAACTAAAGTGAATTAATTAACTCCAAATTTAGTCCCACATCGGATTTTGAGTAAAGGGGAGCAGTCAGCCACCTATATAAATAGTGGCCTGCTCCCCTCCTCAAAAGTCGTCCCAAGCTCTAGATCTGAGCGGCTCTCGTAAATGTTGGAGCACGCTCGGATCTAGACTTAAATTAATATTTCTTTATCTCCCTATATTTCTGCCTTACTCTTGAGGGCTCTAGCAAAGCTGCAAAGGAGTTCAGATTCGGATCCGAAATCTAGGCGAAGGTTTCACTCGCGTGAAACTTTCTTCGGTGCGTGGTTGGCTCGGCGACACGGGGATTGATCGCCTCGGGATGCGGATCGGTTCGAGGAGCGGTTCGGGGAGCGGTTCAAGGAGCGGATCGGCGTGAGACGGGGAGCGGCTCGGAAGATGGTGCGGAACATCTCGCCTGCCCCAGGGTTGAGATTCCGGGTATGTATTTTATAAGCATTAATTTAATTTAATTGCAGTAGGTTAGATCCTTCTTGGGATGGTCAGATCCATCCCAAGTCGGCATAGATCTTGGCTAAGGGTCTTGTAACTTAGGGCTGCATGTTAATTAGATTAACATAGTTTTATTTTCCACTGCAAATTCGTATGTCTATGTTCTGTCCGACTTAGGACGGGAATAGAGCTTTTGTGCCCTAAGGGTTCCCCAAAAATCCCTTCAGAAAAGTCATCTACGGATCGCAGAGTCAATCAACTTGTTGGGCAAACCCAAGGTTGTGAAACTCAAGGTAGTTGGATCCCTTTTCCACTAAATATCACTATTCGTTCAATCTCTATGTGTTGAGATGATCGCAAAAATAGTTGGAGGATATAGTTAGATAAAAACCAATCTAACCGTGTTTAAAATTATGAACACATTCTAAATTAAAGGGTTCTATTCTTTACAGCATGTCAACCGGACTTAAATATATCTTAGCCAAGAATAGGCTCACTGGTAATAATTATGAAGACTGGCTAAGAAATATCAAACATATACAGGAGCAAAGGAAGAAGGGGCAGAGTGATGCCCCAACTTCTGCTATAATGGATATACAAAGTATATTCATTTTCGTGACTTCTAACTTATGGGTATTGGATATTGATGCAGGCTCTCACATCTGTAGTAAATTATATTGAATGAGAATGAATAGAAGGTTGGAAAAGGATGAGGCTGTAAGAGACGTCCAACAATCTTGGCGAGCGGTGCCAACTTGCTTCTGAAGTAATGTTACTATGTCCCTAATTTTCTATGCAATGTTATTCTGTCTTGGCTTTGGCTAGAGACAGTTATAATTTTACTATCAATGAAAAGATTATGAACATTTTCCTTGATAGTAAATTGCTAGAATTCGGGAATCTAAATAATGATTTGTATAATGATGTTGTATTAAATGTTAAAACACAAAAACACAAGGAATTAATTTATAACAAAACCTATCTCTAGCACTGTAGACTATGGAATATCGAAGAAAAAAGGCTTGGTAAGTTAAATAAAGACTGGTCTTTAGGCCTATCATATTATGAGTCATAAGACACTTGCGAGTCTTGCCTCAAAGGAAAAATGGCCAAAAGTCCATTTGTAGAACAAGTGGAGAGAGTTAGTAAACTCTTGGGTATCGTACATTCGGATGTATATGGACCCATGTCTACTTTAGCCAGAGAGGAATATTCATACTTTGTTACATTCATAAATGATCACTATAAGTATGGACACGTGTTCTTGATGAAACATAAGTCTGAAACTTTTAAGAGGTTCAAAAATATGGTAACGAAGTTGAAAAACAAACTAGCAAAAGTATTAAATTCCTTTGATCTGATCAAGGATGAGAATACTTGAGTCATGAGTTCCTTGCATACTTAAAAGAAAATGGGATTCTCTCTCAAGTCATCACCTCCCTACACACCTCAACACAACGGTGTGTCAGAGAGAAGGAATATCACTTTGTTAGACACGGTGCGATCCATGTAAGGGACGCTGAGTTGCCAACCTCCCTCTGGGGTTATGCCCTAGAAACTGCTACCTATATTCTCAACAGGGTTCCTTTAAAATCCTTGCCGACGACTCCATATCAGATATGGAGCGGTAGGGAACTCAACCTCAAACAATTTAGGGTATGGGGTTATCATGCATATGTCAAAAGGCATAATCCAAATAAACTGGAGGATAGATCTGTTTTGTGTAAATTCATTGGGTACCCGAAAAATTCTATTAGGTACATCTTTAAACACAAGGAACTACAAACGGTTGTTGTCTCCAAACATGTCACTTTTTAAGAAAATGTGTTCCTTATGAAGGAAACTGTTTGCAAGGTGATAGATCTGGACGAATTTTCAGAAGGAGGATTAACACAATAACATGTGTCTTAACCAGGAGGTGAGGCAGACCCTGATATTTCCTAACCAGTTGTCATGAAGTCTAGCAGGATTCCTCAAGCCCCTGACAGGTACTACGGTTTTCACATATAAGGAGGGGTCGAGGATAGCATCCTAGTTGATGATGACCATGTTAGCTTCCAGGAAGCCATTTAAAGTAGAGACTTTGAGAAATGGCGTGATGTAATGAAATATAAGATGGAATCCATGTGTATTAATAAGGTATGGACCTTAGAGAACGCGCCCATGTGAACTAGTTCAATTGGCTACAAGTGGATCTTCAAGAAAAAGATTGTTGCAGATGGAAAGATGAAAAGATAAATATGTATAAGGCTGGGCTGGTTATGAAAGGTTATCGTCAGATTCTAGGAATAGATTATAACAAAACTTTCTCACCTGTAGCCATGCACAAGTTTATTCGAATTATACTCTCTATCACTGCCTGTTATGACTATGAAATCTGGCAGATGGATGTAAAAATTGCTTTTCGAAATGGTGATTTAGAAAAGCAAATTTACATAACCTAGCCAGAAGGTTTAGAAGTTAGTGGAAGCGAAGAGAAAGTATGTAAGACTGTATAGTTCCATTTATGGACTTAAGCAGGTATCAAGGAGTTGGAACATCAGATTTGACAAAACAGTCAAAGAGCGTACCTTTGTCAAAAATGAAGATGAGCCGTGTGTTTATAAAAAGACCAGTGGCAATTCCTTGGTCATCCTCGTATTGTTTGTATATGACATTCTTTTGATAGGAAACAACATAGAGATGTTGAAATCTATTAAAGAATGATTGTCAAGTAATTTCTCCACAAAGGTCTTGGGAGAAGAATCATACATACTCGGTGTAAAGATCTATAGAGATAGATCTAAAAGGATGCTAGGACTCTCCCAGTCCAAGTACACTGATACCATGCTAAAACAGTATAGCATAGTGAACAGAAATGGTGGTCTTATACCCGCCAATCATGGTATAACTCTATCCAAGAAGATGTCTCCAAAGGCTGACTGAGACAAAGATTGCATGAAAAGGATCACATATGCTTCGATGGTCGGATCCATCATGTATACTATGATTTGTACCAGACCAAATGTCGCTTTTGCACTCGGTGTAGTAAGTCGATATCAATTTGACCCTGGGGAAGAACACTGGAAATCAGTCTAGACAATTCTCAAGTACTTACGAAGAACCAAAGATTTAATCTTGATCTATGGAGGTGAAGAACACAAAATTGAGGGCTTCACAGACTCTAGTTTTTAGAGTGACTTGAATGATAGCAAGTCTATTTTAGAATATGTTTTTACCCTCAATGGAGGGGCAGTGAGCTGGAAGAGTTCCAAGCAGAGCATTGTTGCTGATTCAGCGATGGAGGCGGAATAAATAGCGACTAATGATGTGGCAAAGGAATCAATTTGGATGAGAAAGCTCATAGACCAGCTGGGGATGGTGCCTACTATTAAAGATCCAATATCTGTGCATTGTGATAACAACGCAACCATCAGTTGATCAAGTAACCAAGGCTGCACAAGAAGCGCAAGCATATTATTCGTAAATTTCACCTCACACGTGATATAGAATCAAGGAATGACATAGAACTCTTGAGGGTCCCAACAGAGTACAATTTAGCAAATCTATTTACCAAGGCTCTGCCATGTGAACGTCTAGAGAGACTTATGTGTAAAAGTCGTATGCGATACCATGATAATTGGGCCTGGGTGTGGGAGACGTTGGTAAATGTTTGCCCTTTCAGGCCAATTATTTTGTAATTGAAACATCTTGTTCAAAATAATAATATGTTATTTAGTACAACTTATCTGAGTATATTTCTATATGTCTTGGCTGTATTTCATACTTAGATAAAGTCCTGAGACTTAGTGAAAGGTCGAACATGTATCGAGATAAGGATCACGATCATGGAGAAGTGTTTTGACAGCTAGTAGCGTAAGTCTAATCCGTAGTCATAGATGCATCAGATAGACTATTGGATTCACCAAGTCTTAGTGGCGATGATCTCATGATCGTTTGATTTGGAAAAACCAGAGACGAGACATATGTATTCATTGGAGAATGAGTTTACTAAACGACGCAACGAGAGCTCTACGTGGATGGTGCATAGAAATGTCAGTGGTAGCTCTCAAGTGATGATAGACAATTTAGTCCTTTGACTTAAGGTCATTGTATTAGCCTCTACGTGAACGGTGTCACTTAGATCTCTGAACTAGCTTCGAGGCAGGGCCTACTAAAAGGTCTTAGGTTGGGTGGCACTTAAATCATACGAGGGGAGTAGTGACAAGGAGAGGATTCGTTACTCCCATATATAGGAAGTTAGTGTCGTAGCTATAGTGCGATCAATAGCAAAAATCCTTGGCCGAGGTGTGTTGGATATTATCTAATAAAGACAAGCTAAGGCTGAATGATGCTGATCGATCGCAACGCTATTAGGGGTTGACAGTCAACCATACTCAATGCTTCACAATGGCATAGTGTTGACGAAGGGATTAAAAATACAAAATTCATCACATACATAGTCAAGTGTATTTCCGACAATGTTTATGTAAAGGGACAGACCACGTAATGATGATACCGAATCAGGAACGGTAACTACTACTCGCGGTCACTATCACCAGGGACTATAAGTCCACCTATAGTAGGGTCATGATGTAGGTCTCACGTAGTCTAAGATCCTCGTCCAAGTAATAAGAGGAAAATGCATATAATGCATAGGAATCAATATGGTCACAAATATTTACGAAGATGATTTTAGTCACATATGATGTAACGTGAATATTGAGCCATGAAAAGCATAGAAAATGCCCAACTAAGGTCCCAGAATGTCATGTACCCATCTAGCCTAAGTATGACTCGGGCAAAAGCCTAAAATGTACTCAAGTACACCCATGCATCAGTCTGGATGTGTGTGTGGGTCAGCCCAAGTCTAGGATCGACCACGGACGCACCTCAGCTTGACCCAGTCGTGCCTGGGCTCGAGCCCAGGTGCTGGCCAGACAGCTAGGCTCAAGCCCAGCATATAACCTAGGTCAAGCCTAATCCGCTGCAGGTGGCCTAGGCTCCAACCCCGGTCTCTTTGGGCCCTTGGCACCCAACGGGCGGGTGCCTAGCCCAGTGAACAGGCACCTAACCTGCTTCAACAACGGGTAGGCATTCGGCCCATCGGGTGGGTGCCTGACCCACTTAGCCCAGCAGGCATGCCTACGGGCAAGCGCCTAACACGTGGGGAGGGCCTATAGTGGGGCTCACGGCTATGCCGCCTGTAAGACTACGTTTAGTGTAGTTTTGGCAATTTTGACGACTCGTTTTAAGGGTAAAACGACATCGAAATTAAGCACCGTTTATTTCTATGTGATCTCTATTTTATACTCTTCAAAATGATATATCATTTTGATTCATAGGCTTAACAAAGAGAAAGAATTAGGTGCACAAATTTTAGAACTCAAAAGAGGAAAAACTTGAGTCAATTTGGATTCTAATTTTTAGTACCACATTGGATGTGATACTCTACTGAAGCTAGGCTCTTCCTATAAATAGGGAGTTCCTCTTCCTCCTACACTTACACCAAGGTTAGATCAAGGGAGCTAATTCCAAATTAAAGTGAGCAACACAGATCTAAATGTGACCAAAATTTTCCTCTTTTCCTCTTTATTCTCTTTTCATGTTCTAGCAAAACTTGAAGGAAGTTCGGATCTGATCCGGAGCTTGATATAGGAATTCATTTACGATGGATATTTATGGAACAAGTGGTCACCTCTTAACGATGTATGGGATCGCTTCGGGGCGTCATCCTAAGGAAGAGTTTTTGCAACTACAAAAACTTAATGAATGAATTTTAAGCTTTATTTTAATAGCAGAATTATTTAGATCTATCTTTACGAGATAGGTTTTCGATTCTCCTTAGATAGTAAATGACCCTGCAAAGGGGTTTAAGTATTTTATTTCGTAGAGTGTTTTCATAAAAAGAGTTTTTATGATTTATTTTTCTTCTTCCGCTGCTTCCACGTCTACTAGATTTTGGGGTAGATGATGAAAAAGTCCTATGGAAGCTCGCTTAAAATCCAATATAATCTGTTTGGAGTGATGAGCTCTGGTTGGTCTACTTGGCCAGTGTTGTTGATCTCGTATAACTTGTCACTTAATATGTGTATATAAAGCAACCATTCATGATACTGTCACTCTTGATACGTGGAAAATACTCGCAAGGAAATGATATCGATGTTTTCTTGCAGCCATTAATTAATGATCTGATGCTTTTATTGGAACAAGGTATGAACACTTTTGACACATTACAAAGCAAAAATTTGCATGCAGGCTATTATTTTATGGACCATTAATGTATTTCCCGATATGCTAATCATCTGGTTGGTTAACGAAAGGTAGGATGGCATGTCTAGTTTGCATGACAGTTTTGAGGTTGAATTCCGAAAATATTGCAGTAAGTATTGCTTTTGGCAAAACATGAGATGGTTGCATGTCTGTCACGGTTATAGGAGACATGGTCAGTTGTTCGACGGTAAAACCAAATACAGAGAAGCATCAGAACGGCTAAACAGAGAGGAGATATTTAAATCACTTCACCCTTTGCAAAGAGTAAAATTTTGGGAAGAAAAGATATAGTAAAGAGAACCCTCTTGGTGTAAGAGGTGGATTACAACGAGAAAAGGAAAGGGAAAGGGAATGTGATAATCCAAAACAAGAAAGCCTCGAATATATCCTACAGATTATAACACAGCAGATGGTAGAATACTCCATAGTAGATGGACAAAGTTCAATACATTCTACCAATTTTCTTATTGGAGGAGTTTGAACATACGTCACAACCTGGACGTCAGGCACATCAAAAAGAACATTCGTGAAAATCTGTTGTACACCTTATTGTAAGACATGAACAAGTCAAAAGACAAAGTAAAAGCAAGACTTGCTTAAAAGAATTAAAGATACATCCTGAATTATAGGCCACATGAAAGGAAAATTACAAGTACGACCTTCCAGCTTTGCTGGTCACACTTTCAAGAGATAAGATCCATAATCTTTGTCTGTTTCTTAAGTTTGTGAGGACAAGAGATGGATATACTTCAAATATATATTTAGATGTGTGCAAATTAATCAGATGAATATTTTCAGATTGAAGACCAATGATTATCATATCTTGCTATATCAGCTGCTTCCAGTTGTATTACGTCATGTCGATAAGAAACTGGCAACCGTCTTGATACAATTCCGTGCATTCTTCAAGCAGGTTTGCTCGAAGGTGATAAATGTTGGTGAGTTTGAAGGGTTAGAGACGTGAGTTATCCTTACAATGTGAAATATGAAAAAAAATCTGAGCCTCATACTTCATGCATGGTTCATCTTACTGTGCACCTGGTACTGGAGGCCCATATTGCAAGGCCGATACAATATTGGTAGATGTACCCCCGTTGAAAGGTGCGTGCTTGTTCCAAATAATATTGTTCCTTGATCGAACCAAAATTAAACGTAATTTTTATTCTTTTAATGATTTTAAACTCGCATATACCTAGGGTTTGTGAAATAGCTTGTGCACAATCGTGCACGTCCAGAAGGGTCGATAGCAAAAAAAAATTATACATCAAACGAGACCTTGATGTTTATCTCTCGTTATTTTCTAGATATATACACAAGGCTAAATCGTCCTTTTATAATGATTCTGGAGACGGTACCAGGTTTAGCAAAATTGAGCTTGACTAAGCACATGCATATGTTATAAATAATTTATCGATGTTTGAGTCATATCGTAGGTAATAAAGCTGAGTTCTTCGCTTGTGTATATGTTTTAATTCCTAAGTTATAATAGCTTTCTTACGTGTACCATAGTCTTCATAGAATAGAAGTCCAATCCAGAGTGCACACCAAAACTTTAAACAAAAAAGTTGTAGATGCATAATCTAAAGAATTTCTAGTATTGTTGAAACTAAAGATACATGTACCGATTATTCATGTTACTTATATACCTATAGAAAAATCAATTTCGAGAAAGTGCATCTAATAATGTGTTTGTTTATTTACCGTAAAGGTTGAAGAGCAAATTGATCACAATGCACAGCTATCCGATGATATTAAAAACAACAATAGATGGCCTGATGGCATAGTACGTCGTTTGGAGATTATTCTATCAATTGTTACAGCTTTAATGCCATTAAACTCGAGAAAGACTCTATTTCACAATTGTCATATGCAAATGTCAAATATCAACAACCAATAGAAGGGCAACTCTTCTGTTATGGACCGATTGAAGACTTAGTTGAGATTTTTTATGGCTATCGGAAGGAAGTGATACATATGATGTATAAAGTTCGTTGGTGTGAGCAGGGAAAGAAGAAGAACGACTTTTTATTCACGTACGGTCGTTAATCTAAAGAAATAAATATACACGAATGAGAAGTACATGTTTGCCGCTCAAGCAAAACAATGCTTTCATATGAAAGATATGATTATAGACGATGTTGGGGTTGTTCTTAAAAATCGGCTAAGAGCATATGCATCCGATCAAGCATTTTCTCAAGAGTGCAATAAAGATGACGACAATGTTTTACTCTTAACCGATGAAATTGTGTCCAAGTTTTCAACTGGGAAAAATAATGAAACGACTAAAGACATTTTATACCGTTGTGTGTCGATATTCCCAATTTGGAGATCCACGACACGGGAATCGTAGAAGCAGAGTGCACTAGTAGAAGAAGCACAATAACCAAAGTTCTTTCATCTACAGTTCGGACTCTTTCATCTACAGTTCGGACTCGGACACAAAGGTCTTCAACATCAACACCAATTTGTTGTAAAAATTTATTACTAAGTAATGAAAAAAAATGTAATTAAAGCAAGCTTAATTTACAAAGATGAATTTGCCAAATATCAATAAAGACTAAGAATTTCCTTCTTCTCTTTTAAAGCACTTTTCCTTTATATAAAATACATAAATATTTATAGCACTTTATGTCACTTTTTCTTTTTCTTAATAAATATTTTGAAGTGCATATGAAGAAATTTTGTTCTCATGTTTTAGGATCGGTGTCTAGGTCAGGTACACAGACCCTCTAGACACACACACACACCCCCCCGGGAACATGTACGCATATTTTGTAGTTTAATTAGTATGTCTATATAATGTTCACCTTTTAATATGTTTAATGACTAATTGCTTGTTTTTAGGCACTTCACGACATGACACCCATGATGTACATACCTCCCGACCATTGGGACATGTGCGTGTATTTTTATTTTTAAATTCTTTTTTATGTTGGATAACTAATCCAATTGAGTATCTGAATATGATCATATGATTCATGTCCAGGTTGTGTTCTTGAATGATAGGTTTTGGTGATGTATACGTCTAACTTACAAATGCCCAATGGCTTCATAATATCAAAGTTAAACCATTCAAATTATACAATTAAGTAAAATTTCGATATCAAATTGCAGTGGGAAGTTCTGTGTGTGTTTTCTATCGTCTTTGACATTGATTTTATGTCTATCGATGTTCATGTTTTCAGTTTGTACCTTTTTATATGTCTATGGCGCAATTTAAATGTCAAGAAAATACCTTCCAATCCTTGAAATCAAATCTAAAAACAAAATGGTTGTAAGAAGCTTCTCCGGAGGATATTGCAGCTGCTGAAGGAGCACTTTTGGGAGCTAAAATTTTAAAAAGTCAGTATGGAACTTCAGTGGCTATTAATATTGGTATCAAGTTAGAATGCTAGATTTTAGGGTACGATACTTACAAACAAGATGGTGTCTGCCCGTAGATTCTGCACATTGAACGAAGTCAGGCATGTTCCATTGATGACGAAGAATCTGATATCTCTGAGGCTGCTGGACAGTAATGGTTTCAGTTATTCTGGTGGAGATGGAGGTCTGAAAGTCTGCAAGGGTTCTGATGTGATTCTGAAGGGTGTCATACATGGTACTCTGTATATGCTGCAAGGTTCCATAGTTACAGGTTCAGCTAATGTTGCATCTTCAGAGATTCACAAGGAGGATATGACTAAGTTATGGCATATGAGGCTTTGTCATATGGGTGAAAGAGGGATGCAAACTCTGTCTAATGAAGATCTTCTTTGTGGCCACAAGGTCAAGAGCCTTGAGTTCTACGAACACTGTGTCTTTGGGAAGCTTCACCACAACACGTTTTCTAAGGCTATTCATAGAACAAAAGGCATGCTGGATTACATCCATTCCGATTACTGGGGCCCATCTCGGATGGAGGCTTTGGGAGGCCACATATATTTTGTGTCTATGATTGATGACTACTCAAGGAAGACTTGGGTGATCATGTTGAAGTATAAAAGTGAATCCTTCAAGAACTTCAAACAGTTGAAAGCTTTGGTGGAGAATCAAACAGGGAAGAAGATCAAGAGGCTACGGACAGATAATGGTCTGGAATTTTGCTCATCTGAGTTTAATCAGTTCTGTAATGATGACGGGATTTCCTGGCATCACACAGTCAGAGATACACCATAACAGAATGGTGTAGTGATCACTCCTTATTTTACACCTTTTTTCTGCATGTTTTCATGACATTTCGATCGCCCATATTGCGTTTTCACGATTATTCGACGATATCGCATTACTTTTCAATATTTCTTGTTTTTGTCATATTTCAGGAGATATGGAGCGATCTGGAGCGAAAATGAGATCAAGGGACTTTCACGCATACCGGAGCGTCGCCTGCAGCTTATTTGAGGAGTTAGCAGCACTTGAGGATGAGCGAAAGAGTAAGAAATTCGATAGAATCGACGAGGAGGCGAGGAGGAGAAGAAAAGAGCCCAGATACAGTTTACTCGGCCGAACAGATAGTTCGCTCGGCCGAGTGAAGGATTGCACTCGTCTGAGTGAAACGGATACACACTGCCAATTTTCAACGTTCACTCGGCCGAGCAGGAAAGTTCACACGGCTGAGTGAAAAAACTCACTCGCCCGAGTGTGACAGGGATTTTCTTCCGAGAAGCAGCCAAGTTACTATAAATTTTGAGAAGACCCACTCGGCCGAGCAAGATTGCTCACTCGGCCGAGTGGAGAAGCCCACTCGCCCGAGTCAGACAGAGCGACAGACCCCCAATTTTCCCGGACTTTCTGTCTTTTATTGGGTCTGTCACTCGGCCGAGTGACATAAGTCACTCGGCCGAGTGACGCAGTCTGACTGCTACACAAATTTGGTTTTCTGGGCTGCGCAGGGGCAATTCTGTCAGGATTTTTTGGACGAATTTGGCTTATATTTAAACCTAGTTTTATCCCTAGTTTTAGAAGAGACTTGAATTATTTTTTTCCGGATATTCCTTTTGTAAATCTCAGCTTGAGATCATAGACGAGCAATTTGGTTTGATCTTTCTCTTTTAAACTCTTATTTTTTATGAATTGTTTCTTCTCTACAATGAATTATACTATGATATATTTCTTTATTTCTGAGATTTCCATAATGATTTTTGAGTAGTTTCGTCGTTCTGGGGTATGAGGATGAACCCTATGGACCCGATCTTTGAATTGTGATGAATGAATCGAATTGTTGCTAGGATTGATAACAGTTAGGTTGTGATTGATTTACTACGTATAGCTAGGAATTTCCATCGAATGTGATTTGCAAGAGATTGGATCCCAATTGATGGGAATGCCTAGATATTCGATTTATATTTATAATCGAGATTCTCTAGACTTCGCTTGCAAGAGATTGGGCCAAAGCTAGTATTTTTATTATAAATATATACTAATATTCGTTTACAGAGATTGGACAGATACGAACTATCATAACCTAGATCGTAGCTCGAGTTTGCATGAGAGTGGGCTCGAGATGCGATTGGACGATGTCGATCTTCACGCTAGTGGCTTAGGGTGGGGTTTGCACGAGAGTGGGCCCTAATCTAGGTTGTTATAGACCGGCAATAGCGCGAGAGCATGAGCTTGGTTCTACATTCAGTTGTGACTAGTTCACCCTGATTCCAACCTTGCAATATTGAAATTCATGATTCACAAGGATAAGTGACGGTCCGTAGTGCGGATTTCCTATCCCTAGACGCTTTATTATATTGAATTCTATTTGCTATTTGAACGATTGTGACACTACTATCAAAATCATTCTTATTCCATCAATAGCTAGGTGATCAAAGTAGAATACTATCAATTGTCCTCCATGTGTTCGATACCCGCTTGCCACTACGTCATGCGCTTGCGGTAAAACTACAGTCGTTTTCCGGGTGTATATCTGGGCGCGATCAAGTATTTGGCGCCGCTGCCAGGGAAGCGACGGTATTTTATTCTTTTTTACTTAGTTATTTCTTTTTATTTTTATTTTCACTCTTCTATTCCTCTATCGTGCTAACAATTCTACCGAGACTTTATTTTCTGTGCATGTACACGAGATCAAAGGCACATCAAGAAGATATATTATTTGATCCCGAAATCGAGCGTACGGCAAGGAGGCTTAGAGCCAAGAGGAGACTTGCTATAGAGGAAGATCATATGACTACTCCAGAGACACCAGAGGAGTTAGCGGCATGCATTGCTAGGCTTGTCTCTATCTGAGATAGGCTACGACCTAAGACTACTTCTACTACCTCATCTATTGTGATGCCGGAGTTGGCGACGGACAAGAACTTCGAGTTTAAACGGGACTTGTGGTGTTGATACAACAAGACCCATTTCATGGGAACTCCCAAGAAAATCCACACTACCATCTACAGTTGTTCTTGTCTAAATGTGCTACTTTTCAGATGCCCGGCGTGCCGGCCGACGCTATTCGGCTGCGCCTCTTCCCATTTACTCTTCGAGACAAAGCATTGTATTGGTTGAGGACGCAAGCTGAGTGGATCTCTACCACTTGGGATGAGCTGGCGGGCAACAAATTCTACTCGCCATCCAAGACCGTCAAGATAAGAAGCGCGCTCAAGTCCTTTAAGCAAAGGACATCAGGAAACTCTATTTGAGGCATGGGAGCGTTTCAAAGATCACCAACACCAATGCCTTCATCATAGTATTGAAGCATGGAAACTTGTGCATAGATTTTACAACGGATTGCAACCGGGCACCAAGCAAATAATCGATGCAACCGCCAATGGAGCTATTTTGTCTAAGAAGCCGGATGATGCGACGACCTTACTCGAGGAGATGGCCTCAAATAACCAACAATGGGGCGACGAGAGAGGACATTCTTTGTCATCCTTGAAGCTGACAAGTATTTATGAGGCAAAGGCCGTAACGGAGCTCTCTACAAAGTTTGATTCTCTCCACAAGGTCGTGGAGAGATTGGAGAAGTTGATTAGTGATCCGCATTGAACTCCCACCGTATCTACACCGGGAGGAAGTATATGCGATTGGCAAGATCAAGCCCATGTTATGTATGTTGGAGGAAAGCAAGGAGAAGGAGCTACGGAGCAAATCCAATATGTTGCGGGAAGCACCGGCTATTGGGCAAACCCGGCTACGAGGAATCACCCGGGGTTTCAATATGCTAATAGTGATGGAGCCTTGAATCCACCACCATAACAAACACAAGCCCGACCTCCGCAACAACTGCAATATCAACCAAGAGGGCCCCAACAACAAAACTTCCCACCGAGGCAACAAACGGGGCCAAATAGACCCCCAGGGTACAATCAAGGGTGGAGGGCACCTAACCCACCACAAGCACCACCGAGGTCGGACCATGAAGCAAGTGTTGATGAATTCATGGTCGAACAAAAGAAGGTATATGCTAGATTGACGGCTCAACAAGACTCCCTCAACACCGTTGTGGCACAATTATCAGAGAAACTAGCATTGATTAATAAGAACACTCAACAATTACCGGCTCAACCGAAGCAAAACCCACGGAGCAATACTGGCCACATCAATGCGGTGGTGGCGGTAACTACTAGGGACGGAAAGGACACAACCCCCACCATGATTCAATCCAAGAAGCCGGGAGAAGAAATTTTGGATGACAAGGAGCCGGTCAATGAGGAGGAGTGCCCAAAAGAGCCAAACGAGGGTGAAAAACCTGAAATTGAAAAGCCACGCGAGGAGCAAAACTATATGCCACCGGTACCCTTTCCACAACGGTTGGCAAGGGCAAAGATTGAGAAGCGGCTCGCCAAATTTCTGGAGTACTTGCGAGGAGTGAGCCTAAATATCCCTTTCTTGGACGCTATTGTAGAAATCCCGTCTTACGCTAAGTTCCTAAAAGACTTGATCGCAGGAAAGAAGTGAAAGGAGAAGATAATGCTCGCCGAGCAAGGTACATGGTTTACCCGGAAGGAGAAAGAGCCTATAAAATTTAAAGGTCCCGGAAGCTTCCACATTCCTTGCACGCTTGGAGGAGTCCCGCTACAAAAAGCTTAGGTCGATTTGGGAGCAAGCGTGAGCCTAATGCCCCTAACAATGTTTAAGAAATTGAATACGGGGACCGACCTAAAGCCAACGGACATAAGAATACAACTCACGGACGGTCGGATCACTAAGCCGGTGGGAATTGTAGAGAACAACCGCTCCAAGTATAGGAAAGAATTTGCTTGCCGTGCGACTTTGTGGTAATGGATATCAAGGAGGAGGGCGATACGTCGCTGATTCTTGGATGCCCCTTCTTGGCCACCGCCGGCGTGATAGTTGACGTGAGAGAGGATCCTTGTCTTTGAACGTCGAAAACATTGAGGTCGAGCTTCACATTCCTATGGCAATGAAGCACATGCCTTGGATGGAGGACGTCAATTACGTGGACCTCCTCGATGAGGTCATTGATGATGCTATGCCATAAGTTATCGGTGCCTTACACAATGATGGCTTTGAAGAAGGCCAATCTTCTAAAGATGGAGAAATGTCGGGAGACAAGCGGGATCCTTTTATGGACGATGACAAGGACGACGGTGATGCCGTAAGAATCAGAGAGCTATGCAAGCTCTCCATGGCAAAAAATGTAAAGAAAGATCCGCCGGACAAGAAATTATCGCCTCCGACAAAAAAAAAGGACCGTAAAAGCTCAAGCTTGGGGGATTCATCCCCCATTACCACCCATAATGAAGGGGAACCGAGGAACGTCTATAAACATCAACAACCAAATCCAAGTGGGCTTTCCAGAAAATATGACGCACACATCTCACATGCGCCGAACATCGAGCATTAAACGCGTATCTTAAGGGGTCGAGCTCAAGACCTTAAACGAGCGCTTGTCGGGAGGCAACCTGACAGCTTTATCTTATTATTAGTTGAATTTTTCAATTTATTTTTGTCTTAGATCTTTGTTAGTGTTGAGAGTCAAGAGTCGATGAAAATCTTGACAACGTGTCACGCCCCGCTTCCAAAAAATATGGAGGCGAAGCGTGAGAAGGTCCGCTCAGACTTGAAGCTGCAAGCTGCAAGTCCGATAAGCGTCAATCAACTTTAAAACTGCAGGTCCTTGCAATGCGAACGAAACAAAGATAATAATAATGAAATGAGACAAAAGAGATATATCAGAATATCCATAAAATAAGTTTCAACATCACAGAAAAAGCCACCAGGCTGAAAAGAAAAAGAGTCTAATGGCCCAAACATGGCCAACAAAAGTACAAAGTACAAAGTATAGGTGCCACGCACCGACAACTAACAACAAAACCTAAAACAAAAGAAAGCTCAGTAAGGTCACCAAGAAAGGTCACCGATGTCCACAAAGCTCCTCCTGGGCAGACATGGACTCAGGCTCAGCGTCAGTAAAACATCACGTACTCAGCAACGGTCTCTGGCTCAAGGTCTAACATGTGACACCCAAAAGAGCAAGGGGCACATGTCAGCAAGTCTACAAGAGACTTGTGCAAGGAAACTGAAAGTAGGTAAAGCAACCTAGCAGTTCTAGCATGAATGCAATGACATGGCAGTTTAAAGTATGAGTGCAACAAGTAAGGTAAGTAAAGTAAAGTACGAGCATGGCATTTGAAACATGGCATGGATGTCAAGTTTTACATGAACAAGCACAAGTACAAAGACAAGTCTAGTAAGCACGTCGTGCACAGAGTTCACGCCTTACAGCTAGAGTGGCTGATCGGGCCAACTCCTAAGCTGAGTGGTCGCTCAACCCTACCCCTCCACGTGTATCGAGCCAAGGCCTTACCCCCGAACAGAAATGCTCGCTTCTGGATCACGAGCCAGGAAGTGTTTTTAATAAGTATGGCGTAGGGGTGCACCTAGCCGGACAAGGAAGTACAAGTACAAGTATTGTAGCGTGTGCTACGAATGCAACATTCAATGCATGGGTGACATGACATGGTAGTTAAAGTAAAGCATATAGGTAAGGAAAGTAAACATGACAGTTTAATATGCATGATCAACAAGTTAAAGGGGTTGGATCTAGCTTCGTTGTCAAGCTAGATCAATTTAGGTGACAGATCTAGTTTCGTTGTCAAACTAGATCAAGTAGGCGTCTAGCCAGCTTTCATTTCACTGACTAGTCTCTTTTACGCTAAAAACAAGGGAGTGGCCTAAAAACATGGCCCTACACAAGAGTTGGCAAGTTTCACTTGCTTGCAAGTACAACGTCTGAGCACACCGTCCAACGAGTCCAAAATCACAATTATCCTACGTGCACAAGTCCACCGTCCTAAAGTCCATATTATTAATCTTGATTAGTGAATTTAAAACATTTAAAATACTTTAAAATACTGATTTTAGTCTTGATTAGCATGCAATTGGGTTGGGGGTCCTAGGGGTGCAAAGCGTTACCTCAACACGACGCGAAAGCTACACTGGCGTCGGGTAGCGACGCCAGGGGTTGGAATAAGAGAACGCGCTCCAAGTCCTGATTCCAATATAGATTCCTCGTTGGAAAGTTCAGAGCATCAACCGGAGCGACGAGTCCAGATTCCAAAGCTAGCACGTGCGACGACGGGCTAAGACGTGTCGCAACGTCGTACGCGGCAAATCGTCGGAGAGAAAGCACCTAGGTGGGGCCCACAGTAGTCCTAGGGACCAGTAGGGGACCCACAATACATCTGGAGAACTTGGGGGGCCCACGGTGGCAAGCGGTACGACGGGTGCGGGGTTGCGACATTTGCTCTCGGTCGGACACAGCCAAATGCGGGGGCTTGGCTCGGTCGGTGCGGGGGAACGGGCTTGTGTAGCTACGGGTGCGGTGCGGGCCTTGGTGCTCTCGGTCGGTGCAGAGCAGACCGTCCGTCGGGCGCCTTGGATGCAGGGGAACGGAGCGCTGCAACGTTGCAACCGTTGCAACGTTGCGGGCTTCGGTCGGTGCGGAGATGCGGCTCGGTCAGACACGGAGCGGAGCGGGCGAACGGTGCGGGCGACAGAGCGGGGTGCGGAGCGAGCGTGATGCGGGCGGGGGCTTCGGTCTGACCGAGGGAATCTCTCGGTCGGACACGGCTTGGTGCGGGGTTGCGATGAAGCGGCTGTGCAGCGGTGCGGACAGAGATTGGTGCGGGGGTTTCCTTCAGTCGGAGCGGGGAAAATTCAGCTGTTTCCTAGGTCGGTGCGGGGGTTGGTGCAACAACGTTGCGACGATTCGTCGCAACGTTAAATTTGGGTTTTGGAAGCGGCTAGGGTTATTTCCTTACGAAAATAGGTCTTCCTAAAGGTTGTTTATATAGTGTAGATGGGTTGACTAGGTCTAGGGCTAATCCTAATGTGATTAGGAGTTTAAAATAATTTAAAATTCAAATCTCACCATCTCCAACTCACCCAAGGCTAGGGTGCAGCCCAAATGAGCTGGAAATTGGCTCAAAAATTATTTAAAATGTTTTAAACTCAAATAAATTTTATTTGGCCGAAATTAATTTAAAACCTGGCTTTTAAAAATATTTTAAACCTTGCTAAAAATATAAAGTATGTCAAATAAACTCCAAAAATAATAAAATAAATATCAGGGTGATCATGATGACGAAAGGAAGCTAACTAAGAAGACGGATCTCAATATCGACGTCGGACAACGAAACTAAAAATAGAAACGTCTCCCGTCAAAAGTGAAAATCGCAACGTCTCTTCGAATAAGATTAAATTGTGGAAAACGACTCGAGAAATGTCGTTCCAAATTAGTGCCACTATTTAATACTCTCAGAGACGTTCACAACGACATATCACACTAAAATGTTCACAAACAAACAAAGTCTAAAATAAACACGTGCACGGTCAAAAGCACGTGCACGAACAACGTACAACGAAAAGTGGTCATTACATCCTCCCCACCTTAGAATAAAGTCCGTCCTCGGACTTTCTAATATAGCGAGTCGCTCTAGTAACTACCCCAATCAAGTCATTATAATTCAAACCAGGTATAGTCATTACAAGTGCTTATATATGCACTAGGTAGTCAAACATTAACACTACCAACATGTATATGTATACTAGTCATAAACCGTGCCCGCGGGCACGGTTCAATTAAGATTTTCCTCCTTAAAATCTTTGTTCCCCAAAAAATTATTTCCACGGTCAAAATTGCGTGGAACGACATATTAGCGTAAAAATATTTAGCGACATGGACGCATTCGGCATGGAATAACAAAATCGGCGCATGCACCTTCGACGCAGGCACCTTCGTCGTAGAATAACAAATTCGATGCGGGTGCCTTCGGTGCAGAACCAAAAAGTAGTGTTAAAAAATTTAGCGGACGCCTTCGGCACGGAACATCAAATTAGTGTAAAAAAGTTTAGCGGGCGTCGTCGGCACGGTTCATTTAATATTTCCCCCGTGAAATCTTTGCTCCCCAAAAATTTAGTTTCCTCTAGATATAGTTCCATCCAAAAATTTTGACACCCCCATAAACCCATATAGAGTGATCTACATAAGAATCAGACACAAAAATAATACCCAATCTAAATTTCCATGGCCATAAAGTCTTCGCTAAAAAGAACACCACTAATCCAAGCAAGAAAAGATCATTAATCAAACATCATAATATTCTCAAGCATGTGAACTCACTCTCAATGATGGTACGTATATCTCTTGTGTCAAATGAATATCCCATATAAATATATCATTATTATTGGCAAACTATTAGCCATTACACAAATATATCATTCAATTCTCACACTCGGTGATATGATGCTTCGTCAATCCACCTAAAAGGCTGCTCATATCTGGAATCTGGCTAATGACATGAAGATTAGTTTTAATAGAATATCAAATACTCTGCGGACACTGAACAAAAAGATGATCATGAGTCTTAGCTTAAGCTTTGCTTAAAACACAACAATTAGCACACGCATTCAGTTCTTTTGCATTCAAATGTAGATATATATCAATTTGATTCTTAAAACATGTCTGGCAATGATATAATTTAATCCACATTTTTCAGGAATCAAATTAAACAGCAAAAATCACTCCTTAAACGTTCACATGTACAACAAATGCTCCTAATGCTAGATCTCTGTACATTCAAGCAACCAAATTCCCTATTGTTGATGCTCCTTTAATAAGCAATCTGACATGCAATTTGAGACTTAAAGGGCCAAATCTGAACTTGATATCACATACCTTTCTGAATATCAAAATCTACCACTTCATCATCCCTCTCCTTGACTGTATCATATGATATGAGCTTCCCTGCCACCACGAAGTAAACCAACTCCAACTCTAGGTGGAAAGCCAAGAACCTTCCTGAATCCAGTTTTATCATACACAAAAAATGCTTTTGCTTTCCTTTCATCAGCCAGCTTTAAGTGCCTAACTTCTTGAATCCAGTTTTAGCATCGATGTTATCAAGGCCTAAAGCATGCTTGCTGTTGGATAGCTTCTTACAGAGTTCAGCCTAGAATTTCTCAGTCTCCTGCAAGATGGAGTAATTATATAATTATACAACTGATCTCTTAATGTAGATGTAAAATTGAGTCCCAATTCTAAGCATCTACAAAGAAATTAGATAACAAAAATATGACTCATACCCTACTATAGACAATTTGGAACCTATGGTCATGTGAATTTTCTAAGACAACCTTATAACTTACTTATTTTCAGGATTATAATACTTAAAAGTGATAGACAATTTGGAACCTATGGCCATGTGAATTCTCTAAGACTGCCTTATAACTTGCTTATTTGTTTCTGGTAAGAATATTTGTTTCTGGTAAGAATATTTTCATGTTAGAACATAAATAAAACTGACTTGCATTCAGAATCACAAACTTATTGCTCAAAACATGAGCAAGTTTGATCTCCAAGTACAAAAGGTATTATATCACTCACCTAGCTCCATCAAACCCAGCTCCATCTTGTACATGAAAGGGAGAAAAATATAAATAAATACATTATCTTGAGAATTATATGCATAACGTGCCCGAGGATTTCTGCTATATTCATAAAGCTGATGTAGTTTGTTTCCATGAATCTAAGTTGAAACTTTCTTCTGATCAGAATCTTAAATATGTTGGGATCAGGAGAAACTGACTTACTGATTGGAGTGTTAATTTGGCAGTTAGTTCAGCCGAGGGATTATCAATTGGACAGAATTCCCAGAAATTTAAAAACGGTCAGAGATGGTGGGAGGTCATTCACTTTCTGTTGTCCAACACAGTGAAAAAGATCAATCAGTCGATGTATCTCCCTGTTAGCCTTTCCTCCGTCAATCCTAATGAGTTGCCAATATTGATGCAAGTGCAATATAAATGTATGTAGTGCAATATAAATGATGCAAGTTGTTTGAAATGTGATTGAGGCAGCAAATCGTTTAATCCACACAATACTACTCACTGGAGAATGAAACGACAATGTGATCAGCGATTGTCTCAAGTTAATCCAACTGTTTCACAACGGCAACGACCAAGTGCAGGCTTAAATGTTACACTACCGAAAAAACACATCATACCAAATAAGCATCAGCATAACACCATTTCTTGATGCAAAGAAAGAAATGTACTTGAAATTTCATAGATAAATATGATAAACCCTTGAAATTAAAACACATGCAAAATCTTGCAAAAGATCCATCTTCAAGCAAGCACCAAGTACCATTTCTGCAACTATCATATGTAATTATGATCAACTAATCAATCTAATAAGATGTAGACCTCAATAATCTATAAATGCTGAACAAAAAAAACTTAAATTCCAAATAAAAACTACTTTCACTGATGTGAATATTCTGAGGGAATTTTCCTAATATAAAAGTAACTATGACGACTAAATAAACAAATGGAATCGGTAAAAATATTACTGAAGTTGGGCCAAAATTTTCTTTTGGTTTATCCTCGTCATGCATGACTTAGTAACAACAGTAAGCAGAGCCAAAGATATGAGGAAGAAGAAACATATGAGGAAGAAGATGCATGGGAAATTCAAAGATACTGGGAGAACTTCCGACTGAATATACACAGCCCAAAACACATGATATGCCTGATGTGCGTGAATTGAGTCCCTTTCCGACTGATGAACAATCTTGGTGACAAAGCTGGAATGTGATAATTCAAACTCTAAAGGCTTGAAATTTCCCATCTTCCCTCTGGGTTGTTTGTTCTCCTTGTCACCACCTTTCTTTCTTCATAGAGGTGAATCTAGTGATTCTAAAGTTCTACAAAAATGTTGAAGTCATATATATTTTGTTAGACTGATGAAATTAAAATAACAAACATCCATGCATTTGGTCAATGAAAAAAGTAGGCCTGCGAGCTTTTCATGGCTGTATTCTTCTTTTTTAACTTTGTACTTTGATAATAGTTTCAAAACAGAAGCAAACTACCTTAACTTTGTACTTTGATAATAGGTTTATTTAGGCCTATAACAATCATATATGTTTTTTCAAATCGGTTCAAATTTTGGTCTATAACAATCCTAATCAATTAATAATACCCAATAAAAAACTTACCTTTCTCAACTTAGTATAAAATATATTCAATACTTCTCTCTTATGTCCTAAATTTTCAGGTACATAAATCCGTCTGACTCAATTGGTGCCATATGCAATTCAATGAGTGTCATCATCTTCTAATTTTTATCATATGAAACCAAAGTACTTAAACCAAAAACAAACCTACATGACTGTTGTTTGTTTGTGATATATTTCATTCTTAACAGAGATAGCTAAACACAAACCTATATGATTATGTTTTAATTGGGATTCTAATGCCAAATATAGTTGAAGGTCAGCCTTGAATCTCTCTGGCAATAGCTCAACATATCAAGCGTGGACATAAATAAAAACAGGTCTGTTTGCTAAAATTAACATGCACAGCCTCTGACCCTATCTCTATCGTATTATATTAGAAAATGAACAGATGTAAACAAAAATTTTAAGATTTAACAGGATATTCCACAAAATCAGATTTGATAATGCAAGAGATCTCATATACACAACTAATAACAGAGACTGAAAAAAATTCAATACCGTGCAACTTCCACTTATGTATCAAAAAGGCCAAGATAAACATATCTGTTGAATGGAAGAAATAAAATCTGTTAAACAAACCAAGAACAGAAAGAAAACAATCCAAGTGTGTTAGGAAAAATACTTTTTGCCTAAGAACTGGCCCATTCTCGCCTCTCATCTCCCACATTTGTGCAATGTGACACCGCAACCTCAAACACTATCATCAGGGCTTAAGCGCCACAGCCAGACCAAACTTGGCACTCTTCTCAATGGCCTTGGTGTCAACCTCCCCACAGAGGGTGACGAATGACTTTGGCCAGAACTGATGCTGGATGAGACCACTGGCATTGTCGTAGTTGTTAATGCGAGCCTTGACCAATGTCAAGGGGTCCAGAACATGCTGGGTCCCAAAGTTGAGGGTGTTTTCATTGCTAGAGAAGCTGTGAGTCAGTTCTACACCAACTGCAGTGCTTGAAAGTGGGATCACCAAGTGGTAATAAGATGCACTCAAGCTATCTCCATTATTGTTCATGCAACCAAAATTTATAAAAAACTGAATACTTGTGAACATATTTTGATGGACATAACTTGAACATTTTCTAAGCCAGTGATGGAATAAAAAAGATTATTGTTTTGAGAAAGCTGCATACATGGTCAACACGTCAATTAGATCAGCATTGGTCATGCTCAACCCCATCATTGTACTTGGTGAAGTTCACGGTTGCAACATCAAGAGAAACATCATCACCAATAGAGAGGACACCAGTTCCAAACACACCCGAAAGATTGACAAAATGGTTAGCAGTTAACCCAATACTTGCATTAACCCCAACATAGTTAGGCAAGTACTGCATCTCCACCTAACCATACGGAAAATAAAGTAAATATAGGTATTCAAGAAATCAAGATAGAAGTTGCACGTTGATTTGGTAATAGACATCAAATGGCAATGGATTTTTTAACCTTTTCAGACTTTTGGTCCGGAACAACAAAGCTGATGATGGCCTTCAACCCAGGAGTAGTAAGTTCATCAATGGTAATGGTTGTGGAAACCTGCAAGAACAACAAAAATGTCAGTCTCGCAACATAAATACATATAAGAAGCAGGGTTTGTCGATAATAATTAGCTGAGTACTGCTTTGACTTATAACTTGTTCAATGTACATGAAAATAAATGGAGGTTACATGCAGACAACATAATAGTAAGAGTACACTATGAAATCCCTGCATGAGCAACCAAAGAACGGAACGGAGACCTCATGGAAATAAAGAACTAGAAATGATGAAATGCTTACAATAGAGCCCGAGTTAGCTTTCACATCAACTGTGACATTTTTGTTCTTGAGTTGAGACTGAATCTCACCAAAGATTAGGTCATTCTTCCTTGTACCAGAGACTATAATTACCTGCAATATGGATCAAAAAATTAGAAATATGAACATACCCCCAGACAATACACTGAATATAAAACTTGAGTGATTATAGCTTGCAGATTTTATAAGACAAAAACTTCAACAGTGAACACATACAGATTGCAATTCTTGCAAAATGAAGCATAACAATCACCAGCTTACACATTCCACTGTAATTATGTACAATGCTAGAAGAAAAAAGAGACTTAATCCGCCTTGTAATTACTTCATAATCCCCAGAATCTTTGATCATTCATATGTCCCACCCCTATTTCCATAGCTAATATTTCTAACGATAGGTCTAGTGCATATCCAAGACTCATTCCCCCAATTTCACATGCCCCTATTTTCTATATAATATCATAAGTAACCCAAGAAATAAGATGAAATGTTGACTAAATTACAGATTAACATACATACAAATATCACAGATTAACATACAAACAATCATTAACAGACGACTTAAAAAATTGATGATGGACTTCAACCCAGGAGTAGCAAGTTCAGCAATGGTAATGGTTGTGGAAACCTGCAAGAACAACAAAAATGTCAGTCTCGCAACATTAATACATATGAGTGGGGTTTGTCAATAATAGTTATCTGAGTATTTCTTTGACTGCTAACATGTTCAATGTACATGAAAATGAATGGAAATTACATGCAGACAAACATAATAGTGAAAGTACATTATTGAATCCCTGCAACCAAAGAACGGAACAACAACCTCTCGGAAACATTAGTGAAAGTACATTATTGCTTCTAGAAGTTTCATCAGGTTAGCTTCAACTCTCTAGCACATGAAATTTATTTTAACTGGCACAAAACCATCATCCATTAGTAAGCAAATCCCAATTTGAAAACAATGAACATTAGTCTCATCCTAGAAAAATAAAAATTCTAACCTTAATGAAGATTAAGTATTCAAATGGCATACTTAGGATGGCAATGTGGATTCTCAATGTATGCCACACATTTCAGTTTTAGTTCCAATGGGTTGCTTAGTGTAGATTATTGAGATCGTAGGTGGAATAAACTCTCTTGCAAGTAGGTAAAGTATGATTTGTGAACTGGTGGTATATTGTTCTTTTGCTTTACCGAGGTGTGTGTGTGTGTGTGTGTGTGTGTGTGTGTGTGTGTGTGTGTGTGTGTGTTGTTTGGGAGGAGGTTAATTTGCCTTTTTTCTACTCATCTTCTTTCAATAGTACTATCGTTAAAATTTAGAACTGCTTCTTTTCTAGGTTCTAGAATCAATCAAAATGTTTTGTAAAAGAAGATAGATTGTGACCCATTTTTCTAGTAGATGAGGTCTTGTGAGCTGATTCATTCTTGGATAAAATGAAGCATGTCTGTGATTGATCCTCTCATATGTAAAATTTATATACTAACACCCAAATTGAAGCAAACGATGATATTTGTGATTTTTCTGCTCATAAGGAAAACACAGTGATATATGATCTACTATAAAGGATGTCTTTGTATAAGAGACTGAAATGCAGTATTCTTTGCATAGACTGAGTATTAGCAGAGCTAATTATTTGTCAAGAAAATCTGTAATTAAATCATGACATTGATGATTGCAGCCGGAATGATTTAGTATTTTCATTCCATTAGACCCAGTGAATACTGAAGAAAGCCAGCATTAGGTTAAGGCAAAGAAAGACAGAGCTAAAGAAACTTCATAACATGATCCTATGATGCCTACACATAGAACAAAGACCACATAGACAAAAGCATATTTTCCTTTTAGCAACTTCAGATTCTATTTGTTTCAGCATCAGCATCAGAGCTTCATTCATGCTAATAACCCACATATAAATAAAATTCATGTGTTACCCAGGGAGAAAGGGGGAAGAAAAAGAAATTCTAATGATCATAAGCTATAAAATCATAATTGAAGCAATTGAGATATGTGACTGGATTTACAAAAACATCGAATAGAAACTACAAAAATTTGGGATTAAGAAAGAAAGTAGTTCCCTAGGTTACACGATGATAACACCACCCCATTTCCCCCTCAATATTTAAAACAGAAGCATGATCATATTCGGATATACCAATAATTCGTACCACACAACGGTCGGAAGAGGAGTGTTGTAGTAGGACACTGACCGAAGATAATTTAAACAATTATATCTTTACCAACAACTTCATATTTGACCATATGGATGATCATGATTTGCTAATTTTTAATGCCTAGAAATCATCAGATTTTTTTTTGAAAAGATAGAACCACACAATACAAAGAAAATTAAGATGTACCATATCATTCAGAAGAAAATTTTTTTAAAAAGGAAAAACGGAAGATAATTGAGAGACAAAAATAAGGCCGGTTAATCACAACATCAAAGAATTGCTCCAAATTTACAGAATCTAAATTATGAGTTACATACATAACTTACAGAGGACTATTTATATAATCAAATGCATCAGAAAACTACATTGCATAAGAACTTAAATGACATAAGAACACTTGCCATGAAGTTGCATAATTTAAGCATAGCAGACATATATCATATTCGACACATATCAGACACTTGCAATGAAGTTGCATAATTTAAGCATCAACAAAATTGTACAATGAATAAAATGGAAGGATGATGATGACGACGACGATAGCTTCTTACCTTGAAAGTAACATAGTCAGTTCTATTTGGTATTCAAGTTGCATGAACTGCCCACCTTGAAAAGCCCCAAATTGGGAAAACTCTATTACTCAAATAGAAAAGAAAACTAAAATGGGTCTTAATAAAAAAATTTAAAAAGTTTTAAAACGATATGATTTTTCCCAAAATTCCATTCACCGAAAATATAAGGGCCAATACAGGTAAGCAAACACGATCATATATCTTACCAAAATAGTTCTTAAAAACAACAAAATATTTCTCACTAAAATAGTACTTAAAACAACATTTTTTGCTTCAACTTACACAATGAAACAACCCTAAACTATATGACAGCAGAAGAAACCCATAAAATTTCAACAAATATGCAGAAAAATATCATTTGGAACTAACAACTATGCAATCCAATAGCAACATCAACCTCCCCCACATAATCATTTAAAATCATCACAATTTATTTATAAATTAACAATAAAAAGAAAAGTTACAGAATTCCCCACAATATTTTCAGGTGAGATCCAACTATCTCCCAGAGCAACATCTGCACATTGCAAGCAAACGGTTACTACAAATTATTATTGAAATTTAATGCAGGAAAAAAGACAAAAGAATGCAGTCTTACCTCTAATTTGAGCTTCAATTCTTTGGCTTTGATCGCCTTAACGATTGATAATCCAAGAGTGAGGCATACTTGCATCCAAAGGATTCAGGCACAACAAACGAAGGACTCCTCTGTGGCATCAACATCAGTTTTCATCAATGCACTATTATCCTCGATGAAGCTGAATCCAGTTCCCACTGGTTTGTCCAGTAGAATTCACCTATATTTGGAGAAACCAAATTCATAATCACAAATCCTCATTAATCCCATAATCGATCACAGTCTCCTTGTCCCACCATGTGTTGACAAAAAGCTCGCATGCATACCATTGCAAAAAGCCACTAAAAGGATCATTAAAAAGTAAGCAGTACAAATTTGCCATGGCTCTATTTAATCAAAATATATGTATAATTTGCCATAAAACAATAGTTACATTTGACATCATGTTATCAAGTTATCCTAACATGGCTCTGTTTATACCCGATGTAAGGTGTAGTTTTAATGTCATGGCTCTCTCTCTCTCTCTCTCTCTCTCTCTCTCTCTCTCTCTCTCTCTCTCTCTCTCTCTCTCTCTCTCTCTCTCTCTCTCTCTCTCTCTCTCTCTCTCTCTCTCTCTCTCCCCATGAAAGTGGGTGTTGGGATAACTCTTTAATCCAAGTTAAATGTAGTAGTTCTTCCAATCCTTTGACATTCAGCATGCTTGCCATGAGAGCCACACAGAGTTGTTAGCCAAACTGACAAAGGTGATGCATTTACAAATCCATTTGTTGGTTGATAATGCATCTACTATATTTGACCTGAAATGAAATATGCAAGTATGTTGGTTTTTTCCTGTCCTAAGATAGCTCCACCAACAAAAGGCTAATAAAAGTGGAATTGGTGGAACACTGCTTGACCTGCACAAAAGAGAAGGGATTGTCACCATCTATTTAATTGATAAGGGATACGACATTATGATCAAGTGCAATAATATGACAAAATGGCTTCCAGTTATACCAAATGACAGAATGGACATTTCGTAATCAATTTGTTGCTTGCAGAATACTACTATTAATGACTAATGCCATACAAAGACAATAACAACATATTATGCCTCTAAAACTGTCTATTAAAAATATTAGTTACATTAAATTAGGCTGATTAATCTCAACAATTGCCCAATCAAATTAATACAGATTACACGTAACAACAAAGACATTTGACCAATTCCCTAACTCACCATGCTAACTCTCATCCTATGTCAGCAAAAAGGAACTACTTACAATTTGGTTTTACATGGCATAATGCTGCTATGAAATCCATGGAACTTTCATGTATTTGAGACATATTTGGTGGAGCAGACACCTAGTTTTAATTCCACATTAGTATAACATTTTGTGCTTAAGGTGTTTAAATTGTCAGCAAAAGCCCAAAAAATCTACAACACTAATACTTAGAAAAGGCAAACGGTTGAAACAGCTGCACATCTTCCATCCAATCAATCTCATATCTGCCTTCACCTCTTTGTTCGTCAGCGAAGCGCAAGGGAACGCCGCAGATGAGAATGCACGCCTCCTTTATGCCGTCAAAGCATTCACAATTCCATACTGTAATAATAAAACTAAATGATAAAGATCAGATTTTTAAGAGAAAGAAGAGGATTGGGACTCTTTAGAATCTGTGCATCGTGAGATTGAGAGAGCATTGGGACTCTTTAGAAATTAAGGGGGAAATAAACACAGATCAAGAGATTGAGAGTATCAATTTTTCTCAGAGTATCAATTAATGCGCCAGCTCAAATAAAAGAGTGCAGCATGTAGATTTCATCTTAGGTCAGAATAAATAAAGTGGGGAAAGAGAGAGATGTCGCTCCAAGCGGAAAAATAAACACAGTGCTTCTTTAAGAAGCCCGATGCTGGAAAAGTAAACATGGTGCTAGATTTCAAAGAGAGAGATGTCTCTCCAAGAAGTCCCGATGCTGGAATTATTGCGCCAAATTCCGTTGATTCCTTTTCAAAGACACCACCAGATTCCAACGATCGTCGAGAAGAATCTTGCTGCAAGTAGAATTAAACACCCTCAGATTCCAATGGTCTTCAGATCAAATGATCAAAAATAGGCGATTCTTCCAGAAATAGGCGATTTCATGGGTTTGATTCCCAAAGCGCAGCAGTCAAGAGGCATTCTGCGATTTCCTGGGTTTCATCCAGTAAGAACAGGTTTGATTCTTCCAAAAATCATGCAGCTGCCTTCATGGAGCTGAACGAAAATAGATTTCATGTAGATTTCAGAAGAGCTGGACGAAAATAGATGAGCTTAACATCAAAAATTGACAGAATCAAGAATCTTAACATCAAAAATAGTGAAATCTAGGGCTTGATACTCGTAGAAAAGACAAAAATCAAGAATCTTAACATCAAAAATTGACAGAATCAAACCTGGTGGCCTCGACGCATAAGCATCGCTGATCTGCTTCTCGTAAAAGACTATCGCTGACCTGGTGGCCTCGACGCATAAGCTTAAGATAAGGAATTTAAGAGAGATTTCTCACCCCCAAAGTTTAGGGCGGCCCAGGGTCAGGCAAACCTGCGAAACCCTAGGGTCGGGCGAACTGAGAGGGGCTAGCGAGGGTTCTGTGTGAGAGGGGGGGGGTTGTGAGCTAGGGTACGATGAGAAGGGGAGGAATCCATTGAATTTCTTCTTCCTTGCGAGAGAGGGGGGTCGCGAGATATTCTTCTTCCTTCTTGACGAAGAATCCATTGAATTTCTCGAGCTCGACAGTAAGCAGCGTCAAGAACTCCGCATCCCTACCGTTGCTTGCATACCAAACTCGGTGTCCCCCCAGATCGGTTTAGTTTATCCCCAACCCAATTTCCCCCCAGCTTGAGAAAACCAAGCTGTTGTTTGGGTTTTTTGAAAAGGTGTGTGTTTTTTGAAAGGTGTGTGTTTTTGAATTCCTCCTGGTTTCCCTCAACTCAAAATTCAAAATTTTAAAAATACAAACTCCCCCCCAATTGTTTCACCAAGTTCTCTTCTCCAATTTATCTTATCCAATTTATCTTATCTTATCCAATTTTTCTCTTAATAACTTCACACATCTATACCCAATTTCTCATCTCTTATCCAAAAACTCTTATCCAATAACCCATGATAACATCACTGTTTTATTATTTATATATATATTTATATATATATATATATATATATATATATATATATATATCCTCGGAGTTATTCGTGATATTATGAAGTTGTTTGTGTGTTATTATTTATAGATTTGTGTGTGGTTAGCTATACCATACTAGAGACGCCTGTGTATATAAGAGTTAATGTCGGAATATCTAATGGAGTGTATGTAGTTAGAGATACTTGTAGTGGTTGAAATAAAATGATTGGTAAAGCTATGTGTATGCTAGGTGTAATAATAATAAGGTGTACGTATAGTTAAGTGAGTAGGCCTATTATATGACCTGTATGTTTGTACGTGTGAGTATGTGCTCGTACGTAGATATGAATTGTGCTTTAATGTAAGTTGTTATGTTGCATGAGGATATAGGTGGTATAAATATATGGTAGTAGGGTTATAATTTTAATTGGTACTGCTTGCTTTTACGGGATGTTGCATGCGTGCATACAGTGAGGTATACACGACTATTGCACATCTTAATTATGTATGAATAGATGTGTTAGTATGCTGATTATAGGTAGTAGACTATGGTGTGAATATATATGTTACATGTGTGTGACTATACGATGAATGCGGGAGTGTATTATAAATATACGTGTGCTGATGTCTGTATTATTATTATGGAATATAGAGTGATTGAACTATGTGAGTACTACCTGACTAATATTAAGAGTGATTGACTTATGGTATGTATATGGCTGTATTGGTAGACGTATATATATCGGAGTGGTATTAGTATAGGTATAGACACCGTGTTACGTATATAGAATATACTGATATGTGTATTGAGTCTCACTCAAGCTTGAGTGGGTATACTCTAAGTATATTGTTAGGTATGTCTGAATATAGCAATGTTTGATGTATGCATAGTGATAGGAGTGTTTGTGCCTGGTTGTGCTACGCACAAGATTGTGAGTCGCTATGCCAGTATATAGTTATAGGCGTTGGTCTTGAGGTATAGCTATTTACTAAGGACTTGCCTGTGTGAACGTATGTGTACTAGCTAAACTAGGTGTGTAGACGTACTGGATATATGATGGTATGATTGGTGTATGTAAATGAAATGTTAGCGTGTATGGGTGTGCACCATGCACGGGTAAGTATGTGCTTAGTTATAGGTATTGGTGACTATGATATATGTGGCGTGTCGTAAATACAGTTATAGGACCGTATGTGATGTGAATATATGGTGAACTATTTGCATGCATTCGAATGACTATATAGATTGTGAAACTATAGTAGTGGTGAATGCATATTAGATATAGTAAAACTTGACTTAATAATGGTATGGTGTGACTACTTATGATGATGTGCTTAGTATTGGATGCATACTAGGAAGTATTAGAGGGTAGTACACCCATGTTGTTTGTGCATAGGTAGCTATCTATACGTAGAGCAATGATTGTATTTGTTAAGTGTGAGACCATACTTATATGAGTATCTGAAATATTGTTTTGTGGTTAGGTAAGTAGTAGTTATATAAGGGATGTACGTATATGTATATGATTGAAATACATGTATGAAATTGACTGACCATATAGGTAAAAGTGTATGACATATGTGAATATATATCTATATTATAAAACAGGGATGTTATCATGGGTTATTGGATAAGAGTTTTTGGATAAGAGATGAGAAATTGGGTATAGATGTGTGATGTTATTAAGAGAAAAATTGGATAAGATAAGATAAATTGGATAAGATAAGATAAATTGGATAAGAGAAATTGGAGAAGAGAACTTGGTGAAACAATTGGGGGGAAGTTTGTATTTTTAAAATTTTGAATTTTGAGTTGAGGGAAACCAGGAGGAATTCAAAAACACACACCTTTCAAAAAACACACACCTTTTCAAAAAAACCCAAACAGCAGCTTGGTTTTCTCAAGCTGGGGGGAAACTGGGTTGGGGACAAACTAAACCGATCTGGGGGGACACCGAGTTTGGTATGCAAGCAACGGTAGGGAGGCGGAGTTCTTGACGCTGCTTAATGTCGAGCTCGAGAAATTCAATGGATTCTTCGTCAAGAAGGAAGAAGAATATCTCGCGACCCCCCTCTCTCGCAAGGAAGAAGAAAATCAATGGATTCCTCCCCTTCTCATCATACCCTAGCTCACAACCCCCCCTCTCACACAGAACTCTCGCTAGCCCCTCTCAGTTCGCCCGACCCTAGGGTTTCGCAGGTTTGCCTGACCCTGGGCCGCCCTAAAATTTGGGGGTGAGAAATCTCTCTTAAATTCCTTATCTTAAGCTTATGCGTCGAGGCCACCGGTCAGCGATAGTCTTTTGCGAGAAGCAGATCAGCGATGCTTATGCGTCGAGGCCACCAGGTTTGATTCTGTCAATTTTTGATGTTAAGATTCTTGATTTTTGTCTTTTCTACGAGTATCAAGCCCTAGATTTCACTATTTTTGATGTTAAGATTCTTGATTCTGTCAATTTTTGATGTTAAGCTCATCTATTTTCGTCCAGCTCTTCTGAAATCTACATGAAATCTATTTTCGTTCAGCTCCATGAAGGCAGCTGCATGATTTTTGGAAGAATCAAACCTGTTCTTACTGGATGAAACCCAGGAAATCGCAGAATGCCTCTTGACTGCTGCGCTTTGGGAATCAAATCCATGAAATCGCCTATTTCTGGAAGAATCGCCTATTTTTGATCATTTGATCTGAAGACCATTGGAATCTGAGGGTGTTTAATTCTACTTGCAGCAAGATTCTTCTCGACGATCATTGGAATCTGGTGGTGTCTTTGAAAAGGAATCAACAGAATTTGGCGCAATAATTCCAGCATCGGGACTTCTTGGAGAGACATCTCTCTCTTTGAAATCTAGCACCATGTTTACTTTTCCAGCATCGGGCTTCTTAAATAAGCACTGTGTTTATTTTTTCGCTTGGAGAGACATCTCTCTCTTTCCCCACTTTATTTATTCTGACCTAAGATGAAATCTACATGTTGCACTCTTTTATTTGAGCTGGCACATTAATTGATACGCTGAGAAAAATTGATACTCTCAATCTCTTGATCTGTGTTTATTTTCCCCCTTAATTTCTAAAGAGTCCCAATGCTCTCTCAATCTCACGATGCACAGATTCTAAAGAGTCCCAATCCTCTTCTTTCTCTTAAAAATCTGATCTTTATCATTTAGTTTTATTATTACAGTATGGAATTGTGAATGCTTTGACGGCATAAAGGAGGCGTGCATTCTCATCTGCGGCGTTCCCTTGCGCTTCGCTGACGAACAAAGAGGTGAAGGCAGATATGAGATTGATTGGATGGAAGATGTGCAGCTGTTTCAACCGTTTGCCTTTTCTAAGTATTAGTGTTGTAGATTTTTTGGGCTTTTGCTGACAATTTAAACACCTTAAGCACAAAATGTTATACTAATGTGGAATTAAAACTAGGTGTCTGCTCCACCAAATATGTCTCAAATACATGAAAGTTCCATGGATTTCATAGCAGCATTATGGCATGTAAAACCAAATTGTAAGTAGTTCCTTTTTGCTGACATAGGATGAGAGTTAGCATGGTGAGTTAGGGAATTGGTCAAATGTCTTTGTTGTTATGTGTAATCTGTATTAATTTGATTGGGCAATTGTTGAGATTAATCAGCCTAATTTAATGTAACTAATATTTTTAATAGACAGTTTTAGAGGCATAATATGTTGTTATTGTCTTTGTATGGCATTATTCATTAATAGTAGTATTCTGCAAGCAACAAATTGATTACGAAATGTCCATTCTGTCATTTGGTATAACTGGAAGCCATTTTGTCATATTATTGCACTTGATCATAATGTCGTATCCCTTATCAATTAAATGGATGGTGACAATCCCTTCTCTTTTGTACAGGTCAAGCAGTGTTCCACCAATTCCACTTTTATTAGCCTTTTGTTGGTGGAGCTATCTTAGGACAGGAAAAAACCAACATACTTGCATATTTCATTTCAGGTCAAATATAGTAGATGCATTATCAACCAACAAATGGATTTGTAATTGCATCACCTTTGTCAGTTTGGCTAACAACTCTGTGTGGCTCTCATGGCAAGCATTCTGAATGTCAAAGGATTGGAAAAACTACTACATTTAACTTGGATTAAAGAGTTATCCCAACACCCACTTTCATGGAGAGAGAGAGAGAGAGAGAGAGAGAGAGAGAGAGAGAGAGAGAGAGCCATGACATTAAAACTACACCTTACATCGGGTATAAACAGAGCCATGTTAGGATAACTTGATAACATGATGTCAAATGTAACTATTGTTTTATGGCAAATTATACATATATTTTGATTAAATAGAGCCATGGCAAATTTGTACTGCTTACTTTTTAATGATCCTTTTAGTGGCTTTTTGCAATGGTATGTATGCGAGCTTTTTGTCAACACATGGTGGGACAAGGAGACTGTGATCGATTATGGGATTAATGAGGATTTGTGATTATGAATTTGGTTTCTCCAAATATAGGTGAATTCTACTGGACAAACCAGTGGGAACTGGATTCAGCTTCATCGAGGATAATAGTGCATTGATGAAAACTGATGTTGATGCCACAGAGGAGTCCTTCGTTTGTTGTGCCTGAATCCTTTGGATGCAAGTATGCCTCACTCTTGGATTATCAATCGTTAAGGCGATCAAAGCCAAAGAATTGAAGCTCATAGAGGTAAGACTGCATTCTTTTGTCTTTTTTCCTGCATTAAATTTCAATAATAATTTGTAGTAACCGTTTGCTTGCAATGTGCAGATGTTGCTCTGGGAGATAGTTGGATCTCACCTGAAAATATTGTGGGGAATTCTGTAACTTTTATTTTTATTGTTAATTTATAAATAAATTGTGATGATTTTAAATGATTATATGGGGGAGGTTGATGTTGCTATTGGATTGCATAGTTGTTAGTTCCAAATGATATTTTTCTGCATATTTGTTGAAATTTTATGGGTTTCTTCTGCTGTCATATAGTTTAGGGTTGTTTCATTGTGTAAGTTGAAGCAAAAAAATGTTGTTTTAAGTACTATTTTAGTGAGAAATATTTTGTTGTTTTTAAGAACTATTTTGGTAAGATATATGATCGTGTTTGCTTACCTGTATTGGCCCTTATATTTTCGGTGAATGGAATTTTGGGAAAAATCATATCGTTTTAAAACTTTTTAAATTTTTTTATTAAGACCCATTTTAGTTTTCTTTTCTATTTGATCAATAGAGTTTTCCCAATTTGGGGCTTTTCAAGGTGGGCAGTTCATGCAACTTGAATACCAAATAGAACTGACTATGTTACTTTCAAGGTAAGAAGCTATCGTCGTCGTCGTCATCATCCTTCCATTTTATTCATTGTACAATTTTGTTGATGCTTAAATTATGCAACTTCATTGCAAGTGTCTGATATGTGTCGAATATGATATATGTCTGCTATGCTTAAATTATGCAACTTCATGGCAAGTGTTCTTATGTCATTTAAGTTCTTATGCAATGTAGTTTTCTGATGCATTTGATTATATAAATAGTCCTCTGTAAGTTATGTATGTAACTCATAATTTAGATTCTGTAAATTTGGAGCAATTCTTTGATGTTGTGATTAACCGGCCTTATTTTTGTCTCTCAATTATCTTCCATTTTTCCTTTTTAAAAAATTTTTCTTCTGAATGATATGGTACATCTTAATTTTCTTTGTATTGTTTGGTTCTATCTTTTCAAAAAAAATCTGATGATTTCTAGGCATTAAAAATTAGCAAATCATGATCATCCATATGGTCAAATATGAAGTTGTTGGTAAAGATATAATTGTTTAAATTATCTTCGGTCAGTGTCCTACTACAACACTCCTCTTCCGACCATTGTGTGGTACGAATTATTGGTATATCCGAATATGATCATGCTTCTGTTTTAAATATTGAGGGGGAAATGGGGTGGTGTTATCATCGTGTAACCTAGGGAACTACTTTCTTTCTTAATCCCAAATTTTTGTAGTTTCTGTTCGATGTTTTTGTAAATCCAGTCACATATCTCAATTGCTTCAATTATGATTTTATAGCTTATGATCATTAGAATTTCTTTTTCTTCCCCATTTCTCCCTGGGTAACACATGAATTTTATTTATATGTGGGTTATTAGCATGAATGACGCTTTGATGCTGATGCTGAAACAAATAGAATCTGAAGTTGCTAAAAGGAAAATATGCTTTTGTCTATGTGGTCTTTGTTCTATGTGTAGTCATCATAGGATCATGTTATGAAGTTTCTTTAGCTCTCTCTTTCTTTGCCTTAACCTAATGTTGGCTTTCTTCAGTATTCACTGGGTCTAATGGAATGAAAATACTAAATCATTCCGGCTGCAATCATCAATGTCATGATTTAATTACAGATTTTCTTGAAAACTAATTAGCTCTGCTAATACTCAGTCTATGCAAAGAATACTGCATTTCAGTCTCTTATACAAAGACATCCTTTATAGTAGGTCATATATCACTGTGTTTTCCTTATGAGCAGAAAAATCACAAATATCATCGTTTGCTTCAATTTGGGTGTTAGTATATAAATTTTACATATGAGAGGATCAATCACATACATGCTTCATTTTATCCAAGAATGAATCAGCTCCCAAGACCTCATCTACTAGAAAAATGGGTCACAATCTATCTTCTTTTACAAAACATTTTTCTTGATTCTAGAACCTAGAAAAGAAGCAGTTCTAAATTTTAACGATAGTACTATTGAAAGAAGATGAGTAGAAAAAAGGCAAATTAACCTCCTCCCAAACACACACACACACACACACACACACACACCTCGGTAAAGCAAAAGAACAATATACCACCAGTTCACAAATCATACTTTACCTACTTGCAAGAGAGTTTATTCCACCTACGATGTCAATAATCTACACTAAGCAACCCATTGGAACTAAAACTGAAATGTGTGGCATACATTGAGAATCCACATTGCCATCCTAAGTGTTTCAGAGTGTTTTCTCACTACAAAGCGTTGACCGTGGAGAACCCGGTCAACGTGGTCAAGGGGCCCGCTTTGGGTCCCTCGGGGGCTTCGATTCGGTGCGGAAGGGGCGAGGGGTAGCCTCGGCCCTGGTTGAGACGCTCGGCCTTGGCTGATAGGGGGACGAGGGATGGCCTCGGTCGCCTGGGTAGGTGCACGGCCGGCGGGTGGCGAGGGAGAGTCTCGGGCCCGATTTGGACGCTCGGCCTCGGCTGGACGTGCTCGGCCTCGGCAGGCTGACGGTGAGGGGAAGCCTCACTGTCCCGTTGATCGAGTGGTCGGGGAGGGGCGAGGGGTAGCCTCGGCCCGTTGATCAGCTGTCCACCTGCGTAGACGAGAATGCTCGTCAGGGGGCCGGACCTTGGTTCCGGCCAAATCCCCTCCGATGCCTAAGTCAGATAGAGATCTGAGAAGGGTGGCCCGGCAGAGACGGTTCGCCTCGTGAGGAGATCGTAACGGCGTCTCTCAACGCGAGCGGGGGAGGAAGGAGATGAATTGGGGGAACGAGGTCGTTGATGGAGTACCTTAGGTTTTGTTACCTGAGATGTCGTCCCTTTGGATGATGCCCACCCTCCCCTCATATAGGTGACTCGTCCTGATAATGTGCCATGATGTGACATCATGGCCATCATTCATGGGGACGTGCAAATGTGTGAAGTTTTGACCTCCACTAATTGCGCCCATCTTGATGAGGAGATGAATGTCCTGAAGGTGGCCATGATGGCTGGAGTGATGGACTCAGGCGGTTGCCATATCTGGCGGGCCTTGATGGCTGGAGAGTGATGGCCATTTAAGTCAGGCCATTAAACTGAGCCATTAAGCCGAGCCATGATGGCTATAGAGTGAAGGCCATTTAAGTCGGGCCATTAAGCTGGGCCATTAAGCCGAGCCATGATGGCTAGAGAGTGATGGCTTTGGACGGTTGCCATATTTGGCGAATGTTTCCTTGACTTAGGCCCCAATTTCCTCCATTGTGGAAGTGGGCCTTCGTCATGTGTGGAGAAGCGCGGCCCGCCCGTGAGATCCTTGGGCCGAGGCCCCAAGGTCGTAGTAGTCTGGTTGACCAGTCGTAGTTGACTTGGCTCTTCCGGGCCCGGCCAAACTAGTCCCGTTAACATGCCCCCATCTTCTGAGCTCTACCATTGTTGAGGTGGAGGTCGGGAGATGTAGTATAATGTGGAAGAAGTTTTACTCTCTGCAAAACTTTGGCCCGTCTTGCGGAGTTTGGCCGGGGACGATAGATCGTCAGCCCGAGATTCGTTCGGTCGTGGGGGAGTCGCCCATCGACTTACTGCCGACGAAGGAGATTCGTTCGGCGGCGAGGGGAGTTGCCCCTCGACTTATGGCCGACGAAGGAGATTCGTTCGACGGCGAGGGGAGTTGCCCCACGACTTACGGCCGACGAAGGAGATTCGTTCGGTGGCGAGGGGAGTTGCCCCTCGACTTACTGCCGACGAAGGAGATTCGTTCGGTGGCGAGGGGTGTTGCCCCACGACTTACGGCCGACGAAGGAGATTCGTTCGGTGGCGAGGGGAGTTGGCCCCTCGACTTACGGCCGACGAAGGAGATTCGTTCGGTGGCGAGGGGAGTTGCCCCTCGACTTACTGCCGACGAAGGAGATCCGCTCGGTAGCGAGGTGAGTTACCCCTCGGCTTATGGCCGGCGAAGGAGATCCGCCCGGTGGCGAGGGGAGTTGCCCCTCGGCTTACGGCCGACGAAGGAGATTCGTTCGGTGGCGAGGGGAGTTGCCCCTCGGCTTACGGCCGACGAAGGAGATTCGTTCGGTGGCGAGGGGAGTTGCCCCTCGGCTTACGGCTGACGAAGGAGTGCTCGGCCTACTGGGGGGGTTGCCCACAGCTCTTTGACCGATCCGTTCGTTCGGTTGCGAGGGGGGTTGCCCCTCGGCTTACGGCCGACGAAGGAGATCCGCTCGGTGGCGAGGGGGGTTGCCCCTCGGCTTACGGCCGACGAAGGAGATCCGCTCGGTGGCGAGGTGAGTTGCCCCTCGGCTTACGGCCGACGAAAAGGGTGAGGACCTTGTGAAGCCTTTCGAAGATTCCATGGTGGCGCTCTGCCATTGCTTCGTCCAGATCGGTGGATGCAGGAGTTGTTCGGCAAGCGGGGACCCAGCAGCACGGTCGTAAGAGCGATCCGGGTGCTTGAACTCGGACGGGGGTGCTTCGGCCAGATCGTCTTGGCCAGGATGAGGACGACTTTGAGACAAGGTGGCTCGGAGGCTTGGAAGGGTGGTCCGACTCGTCTGGACCGGTCGGCCTCCTCTGGGGTCGGCCTCGGTCTCGGCCTGAACTGTTCGGCCTCGATCGGAGGAGCTGCTTGGTTGCTCGAACTCAGACGGTGGTGCTTCGGCAAAACGGCTCGGCCACGGTCGGAGGAGCGGTTTGGATGCTCGACTGGTTCAACAGCCCCATCGCAGTGGGGATAACTTTGTAAGCTCGACGAGGTGGCTTGGCGTTGAAACTCAGATACTTGGCAAGGCGGTCGGACTTGTCTGGTCGGCCTCCTCCTGGGTCGGTTGAAATGGTGTGGTCGGCCTCCTCTTGGATGGGTCGGCCTCGTCTAGACACAGCTCTAGTTCTATTTCCAAATTCAGCTCCAGCTCCAGCTATAGCTTTTGTCTGGACCGCATCTCCCGCTCCGGCTCCAGCTTTGTCTGGATCCTAGCTTCTGCTCCTGCTCCTGCTCTAGCTCCGGCTCCCGCTTTTGTCTGTTTGGCGGTACGACCAAGGTAGCTCGGCAAGGGCGGCACAGTGATGGGAGCTCAGCCCATATGCTTGGCGATGGCAGCACGGTGTTGGTATGGCGGACGTCGAGACAATGGCCAGAGATGGTGGTAGGGCCATCGATGAAGGCCGAGTCGGGGCTAAGCCCGACGCCTGCGAGGGTCGTCGGTGCTGTCTCTTGTCTGAACTCGATCGAGATCTCATTCTCCTTGATGACCTTGCCAGGCCACTCGTAGCCCCGTGTCTTCCTGGCCCGTCCCCGGATCTAGACGCACTCATTGCGCCTCTCCCTCAAGTTGGCCGAGGCCGCAATGCCGGTCGCCGTGTGCTCCGGTGTTGTCGCGACCATGGCAGCCTTATCGACAAGCTTTTTGTGAGACATTTGTTGAAACCGGGGGATGTGGTTTTTTATCACCATCTCGCAAGAAGTTTAAGAGAGGAGAATTGTCAGGGATGCTCTTGTAGTGGTCTGAAAGCACACAATTAATTAGCAAAGGGGGAAGAGGACAGTTTGACCTTTTTGCTGGGTCAGCTTCGGCCTCTTCTAGGGTCGGCCTCGGCCTGAACTGGTCGGCCTCCTCAGGGGTCGGCCTGGACTGGTACGATAAGAACAGATCAGCCGATCCGACACACAGGCGGGTGGAGACCTGCTTGTTCAGATGAAGAAACAAACATCTGCTTGTTCAGATGAAGAACCAACGATCGACATTTTCAGGGAGAGAAAATCCCTGAGCTCGGTGGTCTTTGATTTGCAGATCCAGGCACAAGCCTCCTTTGTAGACTTGCAAAACCGCAGGGTCGGTTGTTGATCGCAGGCAACAAGATCTTCGTCGTGATACTCGCGGAGATCTCCGGGCTTCCTCAATCTCGAATTCTTCGTCGTCCGAGCTCCTCAGCATGGTCACCTTCCTGGGGTTCGCTGGGGGGTGGTTGATCTTGATGACATCAGCATCCCGGATCTTGCGCTTGGTGTAGATGGTGAAGCCATCGGGCTTGGAGGCCGATGAGGTGTCCTCACGTTTCCTCAGGCAGAGGAGCTTCTGCCAGAGACTTCGTGCGTTCCAGAGCCCTCGGCGATGAAATCGAATGGTCCGATGTCGCGATCTCGGATCTCACCCTCGATCTTAGCGGCCCCTGCGACCTGTCCTCCGGTGGTAGGGACAACCTCAGCCGGCATGGGTCGAGCTTCTTGTCGGAGAAGAGATGGCCGGTGAGCGTCACGACGGGATCGCCTGAACCCGAAACCGCCGAGATCCGCTGATTCGTGGTCCTGAACTCCCTACCAGGCTGGATCTGTCGTTATCGCCGGTGGCATTTTCCCCTTCGGGGGAGTCTCCATCCACGCCTCATCGAAGAACTTACCCACGGGATCGCTGTCCTTCGAAGATGGGGAAGAAGACTCACACCTCATCGTCACCGAACTCGTCGAGATCGCCGTCAAGCGGGTTGAAAGGTGTGGCGGGATCTCGCCAAGGTGAGAGATGGGTCGAGCACATGGTGTAATAAGGTCGGATGACGGCGGACCCATGCTCGAGAATCTGAACCATGAGATTAGGAAAAGGGGGGCTTCATCTTTCAGAAAGCCTTGGTACAGAAAAGGAATTTTAGGTCCCAATGCTGGTGTTTCTTCCCCATGGGGTTTTGGGGATGAAGGGCGTGAGGGGTAAATCCTCACGAGTTGAGAGTGTGCGAAAGTACGATGACGTGGTATGCCTTTACTTCCGCAGTCCGGTCCTTCAGACCTTTGATTAAAGGAACGAGCCATTGCCTATGTGGTTGACGTCGTGGATGTCGACTCGTTCCCACAGATGGCGCCAGATGTTTCAGAGTGTTTTCTCACTACAAAGCGTTGACCGTGGAGAACCCGGTCAACGTGGTCAAGGGGCCCGCTTTGGGTCCCTCGGGAGCTTCGATTCGGTGCGGAAGGGGCGAGGGGTAGCCTCGGCCCTGGTTGAGACGCTCGGCCTCGGCTGATAGGGGGACGAGGGATGGCCTCGGTCGCCCGGGTAGGTGCACGGCCGGCGGGTGGCGAGGGAGAGTCTCGGGCCCGATTTGGACGCTCGGCCTCGGCTGGACGTGCTCGGCCTCGGCAGGCTGACGGTGAGGGGAAGCCTCACTGTCCCGTTGATCGAGTGGTCGGGGAGGGGCGAGGGGTAGCCTCGGCCCGTTGATCAGCTGTCCACCTGCGTAGACGAGAATGCTCGTCAGGGGGCCGGACCTTGGTTCCGGCCAAATCCCCTCCGATGCCTAAGTCAGATAGAGATCTGAGAAGGGTGGCCCGGCGGAGACGGTTCGCCTCGTGAGGAGATCGTAACGGCGTCTCTCAGCGCGAGCGGGGGAGGAAGGAGATGAATTGGGGGAACGAGGTCGTTGATGGAGTACCTTAGGTTTTGTTACCTGAGATGCCGTCCCTTTGGATGATGCCCACCCTCCCCTCATATAGGTGACTCGTCCTGATAATGTGCCATGATGTGACATCATGGCCATCATTCATGGGGACGTGCAAATGTGTGAAGTTTTGACCTCCACTAATTGCGCCCATCTTGATGAGGAGATGAATGTCCTGAAGGTGGCCATGATGGCTGGAGTGATGGACTCGGGCGGTTGCCATATCTGGCGGGCCTTGATGGCTGGAGAGTGATGGCCATTTAAGTCGGGCCATTAAACTGAGCCATTAAGCCGAGCCATGATGGCTATAGAGTGAAGGCCATTTAAGTCGGGCCATTAAGCTGGGCCATTAAGCCGAGCCATGATGGCTAGAGAGTGATGGCTTTGGACGGTTGCCATATTTGGCGAATGTTTCCTTGACTTGGGCCCCGATTTCCTCCATTGTGGAAGTGGGCCTTCGTCATGTGTGGAGAAGCGCGGCCCGCCCGTGAGATCCTTGGGCCGAGGCCCCAAGGTCGTAGTAGTCTGGTTGACCAGTCGTAGTTGACTTGGCTCTTCCGGGCCCGGCCAAACTAGTCCCGTTAACACTAAGTATGCCATTTGAATACTTAATCTTATTAAGGTTAGAATTTTTATTTTTCTAGGATGAAACTAATGTTCATTGTTTTCAAATTGGGATTTGCTTACTAATGGATGATGGTTTTGTGCCAGTTAAAATAAATTTCATGTGCTAGAGAGTTGAAGCTAACCTGATGAAACTTCTAGAAGCAATAATGTACTTTCACTAATGTTTCCGAGAGGTTGTTGTTCCGTTCTTTGGTTGCAGGGATTCAATAATGTACTTTCACTATTATGTTTGTCTGCATGTAATTTCCATTCATTTTCTTGTACATTGAACATGTTAGCAGTCAAAGCAATACTCAGATAACTATTATTGACAAACCCCACTCATATGTATTAATGTTGCGAGACTGACATTTTTGTTGTTCTTGCAGGTTTCCACAACCATTACCATTGCTGAACTTGCTACTCCTGGGTTGAAGTCCATCATCAATTTTTTAAGTCGTCTGTTAATGATTGTTTGTATGTTAATCTGTGATATTTGTATGTATGTTAATCTGTAATTTAGTCAACATTTCATCTTATTTCTTGGGTTACTTATGATATTATATAGAAAATAGGGGCATGTGAAATTGGGGGAATGAGTCTTGGATATGCACTAGACCTATCGTTAGAAATATTAGCTATGGAAATAGGGGTGGGACATATGAATGATCAAAGATTCTGGGGATTATGAAGTAATTACAAGGCGGATTAAGTCTCTTTTTTCTTCTAGCATTGTACATAATTACAGTGGAATGTGTAAGCTGGTGATTGTCATGCTTCATTTTGCAAGAATTGCAATCTGTATGTGTTCACTGTTGAAGTTTTTGTCTTATAAAATCTGCAAGCTATAATCACTCAAGTTTTATATTCAGTGTATTGTCTGGGGGTATGTTCATATTTCTAATTTTTTGATCCATATTACAGGTAATTATAGCCTCTGGTACAAGGAAGAATGACCTAATCTTTGGTGAGATTCAGTCTCAACTCAAGAACAAAAATGTCACAGTTGATGTGAAAGCTAACTCAGGCTCTATTGTAAGCATTTCATCATTTCAGGTTCTTTATTTCCATGAGGTCTCCGTTCCGTTCTTTGGTTGCTCATGCAGGGATTTCATAGTGTACTCTTACTATTATGTTGTCTGCATGTAACCTCCATTTATTTTCATGTACATTGAACAAGTTATAAGTCAAAGCAGTACTCAGCTAATTATTATCGACAAACCCTGCTTCTTATATGTATTTATGTCGCGAGACTGACATTTTTGTTGTTCTTGCAGGTTTCCACAACCATTACCATTGATGAACTTACTACTCCTGGGTTGAAGTCCATCATCAGCTTTGTTGTTACGGACCAAAAGTCTGAAAAGGTTAAAAAATCCATTGCCATTTGATGTCTATTACCAAATCAACGTGCAACTTCTATCTTGATTTCTTGAATACCTATATTTACTTTATTTTCCATATGGTTAGGTGGAGATGCAATACTTGCCTAACTATGCTGGGGTTAATGCAAGTATTGGGTTAACTGCTAACCATTTTGTCAATCTTTCGGGTGTGTTTGGAACTGGTGTCCTCTCTATTGGTGCTGATGTTTCTCTTGATGTTGCAACCGTGAACTTCACCAAGTACAATGATGGGGTTGAGCATGACCAACGCTGATCTAATTGACGTGTTGACCATGTATGCAGCGTTCTCAAAATAATAATCTTTTTTATTCCATCACTGGCTTAGAAAATGTTCAAGTTATGTCCATCAAAATATGTTCACAAGTATTCAGGTTTTTATAAATTTTGGTTGCAGGAACAATAATGGAGATAGCTTGAGTGCATCTTATTACCACTTGGTGATCCCACTTTCAAGCACTGCAGTTGGTGTAGAACTGACTCACAGCTTCTCTAGCAATGAAAACACCCTTAACTTTGGGACCCAGCATGTAACGACTTCTTTTCATGAATCTGGATTTAATATAATATAATATATGTTTTGGTGGATTTTCTCCTCTGTGTGGTTTTCGTCTCCGTAGGTTTCATTTTCGATCGATTCGTCGTATTTTCTCGCTTTTTCCTTAGGATTGTCGATTTCGAAGTAAGTCATTCGTGACAGACTTCATAACGGTCGTATCTTACTGTTAGATCAAGCCTGGGAGTCTTAGGAATCGATCCCGGGGCCCCGCGCTCCGTATCGGTACTTTTCTGTGCTCATTAGCCGGTGTAAGAAGGGCCACCGACCGACTAGATGACGATCCAGTCGGTCGGCAATCCTTCTTGGACCGACTAGTTAGCTTTCTAAAGTTCTCAGGAGTTACTGTTTATCGTTAGTCGGTCTAAGAACGTTGGTTGACCGACTAGGTTGCAAACTAGTCGGTCAGCAATGCTTCTTGAACCGACTAACTCATCATATTATTTTTGTATCAGTTACTGTTTACTCTTAGTCGGTCTAAGAACGTTCATCGACCGACTAGATGCTAAACTAGTCGGTCAGTACTTGTTCATGGACCGACTAACTCTAGAATCCTATTTCGTTCAGGAGTTACTGTTTGCACTTAGTCGGTCAGCGTTGGTCGACCGACCGACTAGTTGTCAAACTAGTCGGTCAGTGGTTGCTCTTTGACCGACTAACTAGTGTTAAAACCCTAATTTCTGGGTAGCCGCCAGCCCAACCTATAAATACCCCTCCCAAACGACTTCTTCTTCTCCAACACGACCCAAAACCCTAGAATCTTCCCCCTTCAGCCCCCATCTTCCTCCAAGCTTCATCCCTCCATTCTAAGCCCTAAATCCATCCATCCACTCTTTCTACCTCTCATCTTCCCCAAAAATCTCACCAAATCCATCAAAATCCCCAAATCCCCCAAAACCCTAGTTTCCCCAAACTTCTCCAATCTTTTCCAGATCTGATTCTAGGGTTCTCCGGAGTGTTTCTTCCGTCTCCTATCGGTAAGAAATCGATCTACCGTTGTTTTCATATCCTATTGTAATTTTTATGAAACCCTAAAAAAATACTTGTGTTTTGATGTTTGTTTCCCCCTTAACAGCGATTTCCCCCGTAGATAGCATCCGTGTGACGAAGTAGTCGCCATCCCCGGTGCTAGGCAAGTGAAACTTGCCACTTAGGGTTTGGGCCATGTTTTAGGCCATTTTCTTATAGTAGGCGTAAAAGAGGCTAGGCGACGAAATAATACTCGCCTAGGCGCAAATTGGGGAATTAGCTTGACAACGAAGCTAATTCCGACATTTAGCATGTTGCACAACTATCATGTCACGTTTACTTTCCATTATCGGTACGCAAGTTAATTGTCATGTCATTGCATCCTTCATGCATTTCAGGGATTGCGTAGCTTTGCTACATTGCTTGTGTTCCTGGCTCGTGTTCCAGAAGCGGGCCATGTGTTGGTTGATAGCCAATGCCCGAATTGTGTGTTTCCTGGCTCGTGACCAGAAGCGAGCATAATGAGTTGGAAACCCTAACGCTCGATATTGAATTGTGAAGTAGGAATGTGAGCTCATTGTGCGGGGCAACCCCAGGCTCACTAGCTGAGTTCATTGTGCGGGGACCCTAGGCTCCATTACGTGTGGGTATAAGGGGTGAGGGTTAAGCGGCCATTCAACTGGGAGTCTGTTTGATCAACAACTGCAGTTGTAAGGCGTAAACTCTTTGGGGTGGGGTAGTTGTTAAGCGGCCAATCAGCGAATGTGGAACCATGCAGCTGTAAGGCGTAAACAATCTACAAAACAACGTGAATAGTGAATTGATTGAGATTGATAGTAGCGTGGCTACTCTTGTCTTGTCTTGTCTTGCCCCGATAATTGTTCCCTTGTACAAAATTGTCTTGCCATGTTTTAATTGTGCACTCATGTTATAACTGCCATGCCATGCATCATACTAAACTGCTAGGTTGCTAGTTGCCTTACTTTCAGTTTTCTTGCCCAAGTCTTTTAGACTTTCTGACATGTGCCCCTTTACTCTTTTGGGTGACACATGTTAGATCCTGAGCCTGAGTACCTTGTTGAGGACGAGGTGTTTGCTGACGCCGAGCCCGAGCTTGTATTTGACAGGGAGTACGTGGACACTGGGGACCAGTCCTAGTGTCTTGGTTATGCTTTACTTTTGTTAGACAGTTGTTTGTTATCGGTGCGTAGCACCTATACTTTGTTGTTGTCGTTGCTTTTGGTTGGCCTTGTTCTGGGCCTTTAGACTCTTTTCTTTTAGCCTGGTGGCTTTTCTGGATGTTGGACTCTTTGTTGATGTTGGACAATTTGTGATTGATCACTCCTTATTTTACACCCTTTTCCCGCATGTTTGCATGCCATTTTGATCGCCCAAATTATGTTTTTCACGATATATCGACGATATTGCGATGCTTTTCACGATTTGTTGTTTTTGTCGCATTTCAGGTGATTTGGCGCGATTAGGAGTGATCTCGAGATGCGTGTAATCTAGACGGCCACCGACGACCTCCCCGAGGGGTATTTTGCTGTTGGAGAGGAGCGGAAGAAGAATGGACGTCGCCGGAGCGACGAGGAGGCCAAAACGACCAGTTTGGGCATTTTTTGTGTCCCACTCGGCCGAGTGGAGGAGCCACTCGGCCGACCAGCGAGACACTGCTCGGCCGACCAATTCAGACACGAGTTACCTGTGCACTCGGCCGAGCACAGAAGACCCACTCGGCCGAGTGACGAAACCACGTCCGCCCGAGTGGCGCCCAGACGAAGGCTCTCAAAAAGACCGAAGTTACTGTTTTTCGGCCTCTGAGCTTCAGAAGACCCACTCGGCCGAGTGGCAAATCCCGTCCGCCCGAGTGAAGTGAAGCCATCGGCCGAGTGACGACAACTCACTCGGCCGAGCCGCCCCCGAACTGAAGACCCCTGAAGCCCACGACTTACTGGAAATTGACAGGGTTTTCACTCGGCCGAGCGACTTTCGTCACTCGGCCGAGTGCGATGCGCTGCCTGTAGCGAAATTTGCGGAAAACAGGCTGTGCAGGGGCGTTTTGGTCAGGATTTTTAGACGATTTTTGGGGCTATTTAAGCTCTGTTTTTACCCTAGTTTTGGGAGCCTCCTCTCAGATTTTTTGCAGTTTTTTGAGTCTACTTTTTAGCTTTATTAATTGTGATTGGTGAAGAGAAAAACTTGGATTTTTGTTGGGTTGATTGAAGATCTACATTGGTTTGCACTTCTCTTCCACAAAAACTCTATTTTTTATTGTTTATATCATTGTTGTGATGAATTCCATTGTCTATTTCTTCGCCAATTATTGTGCTATTGCTATGATTAGTGAGTAGTCTCCACGTCTTGGGGCGTGGGGATGAACCCTACAAGCCCAATTTCGTATTTGTGTTGAACCGGTAGAAATTGAGCTAGGATTGTTATTAGGGATTAGATTGGGATCGAATTACTACGGATAGCTAGGTATTCGCATCAATTGGGATTTGCAAGAGATTGGATCCCAATTCGATAGGAAGCCCTAGAAATCCGAATTGGGTTGGAGTCGGATTTTCGAAGTATCGGTTTGCAAGAAATTGGACCGATGCTAGGATCTCCGGTTGTAATTCCGCGCCGATACCCGTTTGCAAGAGATTGGACGGGTAGGAACTATCCTAATTTAGATTGTGGACCGAGTTTGCAAGAGATTGGACTCGGTGCGCAATTGGACGATGATGTTGATCCCAATGCTAGCTTCCCTAGGCTAGGGTTTGCAAGAGATTGGACCCAAACCTAGGATAGCTATAGACCGGCAACAGCGCGAGAGCGTGAGCTTGGTTTCACATTTAGTTGCAACTAGTTCATCCAAATTCTCATCCTAGCGATTTCGATACCGGCGAACCACAATTGTGAAATACGGTGAGTAGTGGGGATTCCCCATTCCCTAGGCGTTCTCTATTTGATTTGATATTTCGCACTTTTGTCTGACGATTGTGACAGGATCGCCCAAGGCAATTATCCCTCTAAATAGCCAGGTTGATTAGGAGCAAGCACGGTCATTCGTCCTCCCTGTGTTCGATACCCGCTCGCCGCTATACCGTGCGCTTGCGGTAAAACTACAACCGTCGTCCCGGGACGTGTACGCCGGGGCGCGATCAAGTTTTTGGCGCCGTTGCCGGGGAGGCGATTGCGTTTGATTCTTTTTTCACCTAGCTATTTCTTTCTTTTATTTTCTTTTTATTTTATTTCTTTTACCATTATTATTTCCTTTGCTATTTCTACCTAACCCTTCCACGGTACTAATCATCTCTTTGAAACTCTGCTTTCACTGTGCATGTACACGAGATCTACGGCGGATCCCGAAGCCCTATTATTCGATCCCGAGATCGAACGTACCGCGCGGAGACTCAGAGCGGAAAGGAGACAATATCCGGAAGGGGGGTTTATGACCAACCGGGAAACTCCTGAAGAATTGGCGGCGAGAATGGCGAGAATAATATCTATTCGCGATAGGCTTCGGCCTAAAACCTCTTCTACTACGTCATCCATCGCCGTGCCGGAGTTGGCGGCCGACAAGAACTTCGAGCTAAAAACGGGGTTGGTGGTTTTGATGCAACAAGACCCCTTTCATGGGAACGCTCACGAGAACCCCCACTACCACATCCAATCTTTCTTGTCGAAGTGCGCCACTTTCCAAATACCGGGGGTCCCGATTGATGCCATCAGACTGCGCCTCTTCCCCTTCACGCTAAAGGACAAAGCACTCTATTGGCTGAGGACGCAAGCTGACGGAGTTTTCACCTCTTGGGACGGGTTGGCGGATGCATTCATTGATAAATTCTATCCACCATCCAAGACGGTGAAGATCCGGAGTGCTCTCATGTCCTTCAAGCAAGGACCACACGAGACGCTCTATGAAGCTTGGGAGCGATTTAAGGATTTGCAGCACCAGTGCCCGCACCACAGTATAGAAGATTGGGAGTTAGTGCACAGCTTCTACAACGGTCTCCAACCGGGGACCAAACAAATTATTGATGCCGCGGCGAATGGTGCAATCTTGTCAAAGACTCCCGAGGAAGCTACGGCCCTAATTGAGGAGATGGCCTCTAATAACCAACAATGGGGCGATGAGCGAGGACACTCTACGTCCTCCTTAAAGCCGACTAGCATCTACGAGGCAAGGGCCGTAGTGGAGCTTACGAGCAAATTCGATTCTCTCCACAAGGTGGTGGAGAGATTGGAGAAATTCATAACGGAGCCTCAAGGAAGCCCTTCCACCTCCACGCCGGCAAGCCAAATGAGTGATTGGCAAGACCAATCTCAAGCCATGTATTCGGGAGGAGAGCAAGGAGAAGGATCCTTGGAGCAAGTGCAATATGTTGCGGGGAACCAAGGGTATTGGTCTAATCCGGCCGCAAGAAATCACCCGGGATTCTCCTACGCCAACAATGAAGGAGCTTTGAACCCGCCACAACAACCGCCTAATCAAGCTCGACCACCACCACCCCAACAACAATACTATCCGCCGAGGGGGCCTCCACAACAAAACTTCCAACCAAAGCAACAAGTCCCACCTTATAGGCCTCCCGGATACAACCAAGGGTGGAGGAATCAAAACCAAAACCCTCCACAAGCTCCACAAAGATCCGATTTCGAAACTAGAGTGGAGGCGTTCATGGTCGAGCAAAACAAGGTGAATGCTACTTTGAAGGCGGGACAAGATTCTCTCAATACCGTAGTGGCTCAAATTTCGGAACAATTAGCGGTGCTCAACCGGAACACTCAAAGATTGCCGGCGCAACCGGAGCAAAACCCACGGGGCAACACGGGCCACATCAACGCCGTAGTTGCCGTCACAACTAGAGGCGGGAAGGACACCACCCCCGCCATGATTCCTATTGAGGAGGCCGTGGAGGAAAGCTTGGAGCCGGTTGAGCTGGTAGTTGAGGTCGATAAGGAGAAGGAGCCACAAGACAAGGAGAAATCTAGGGCGGAGCTATTAACTGAGGAGAGGCGCTTCATGCCACCGGTCCCATTCCCCCAAAGACTAGCGAAAGCGAAAATGGAGAAAAGGCTAGCGAAATTCCTCGAGTATCTAAGAGGAGTTAGCCTAAATATTCCCTTCCTTGACGCCATCATCGAGATCCCCACATATGCCAAATTCTTGAAGGACTTGATTTCGGGGAGAAAGAGGAAGGAGAAGATCATGCTAGCCGAGGAGGGCTCTTGGTTCACCAAGAGAGAAAAGGAGCCGGCAAAATTCAAAGATCCGGGGAGTTTTCGGATTCCTTGCACTTTGGGCGGTGTGCCTCTTCAAAAGGCGTTGGTAGATCTTGGGGCTAGTGTGAGTCTCATGCCCCTCTCCATGTTCTTAAAGCTTAACACCGGGACAACGTTGAAACCCACCGACATGCGCATTCAATTAGCCGATGGACGGATAACAAGGCCGGTGGGGATCGCCGAAGACATCCCACTTCAAGTCCCGGGAGGAATATGCTTGCCATGTGACTTCGTCATCATGGACATTAAGGAGGAGGGAGACACCTCATTGATACTTGGGCGCCCATTCCTCGCCACCGCCGGAGTCATCGTCGACGTGCGTGAAGGTACCTTAACCTTAAACGTCGGAAACATCGAGGTGGAACTCCACATTCCCAAGGCAATGAAGCACATGCCTTACCATGAGGAGCTCGATTATATGGACCTCCTTGATGAGGTGATAGAGGAGGCGATTCCTCACTCAATTGGTGCCCTTTTTGATGAAGAATTGGATGAAAGCCCGGATTTAGGCCATGAGGACAATAATGATGATTCCCCAGACTTCTCCACTGATGAAGATGAAGGCGACGCTGATGTCGCAAGGATTCGAGAGCTCTGCAAGCTCTCGAAATCAAAGTCTCCAAAGAAAGCTCCGCCGGTACGGAAATCGGCATCGCCGGCTAAGCCGTTGACCGGGGCAAATGCTAGCTTGGGGGAGCCTCCCCCCAACACTATTCGAGATAGGAGACCTCCGAGGGAGACCGCTACGCCGCCACGTCCGAATCCAAGCGCGCTCCCCGGAAAGTTTGACGGGTGCATCTCATGTGCACCAAACATCCCGCATTGATTGAAAATTATAGGGGGTCGAGCTCACGACCTAAAACGAGCGCTTGTCGGGAGGCAACCCGACGGTTTTTGCTTTATTTTCATTCGTTTTTCTTTATTTTCGTTTTAGAAATTTTTAGTATTTTGAGTCACCCGACCAAAAATTTTGTGATAACGGGTCCTATTTTTCTTGACAGGAGAGAAGATAGGTAGATCATCATGAGGAGGATGAACGAGACGATGAGGAGCGCCCCAAGAAGGCGTTCGACGCTTAGGAGGAGCATGAAATCGACTGGAGGAAGAAAGACGGAGTTTAGAGTCCAAACGAAGATAAACAGCAGAAATTAAGGCTCACTCGGCCGAGTATACTAGTCACTCGGCCGAGTCAAGAAGTTCGTCCGGCCGAGCCGCTCACGAACGAGGGAAGTCTGCTGTACCCAACTCTCTGTCTATTTTCCTCATTTCATAAGAACTGCTACTCGGCCGAGTACATATATTCACTCGGCCGAGTAAAACGGATACCCTCCTAGGGCGAGTCATGCTGAGTAGCTTGAGTCACTCGGCCGAATGGACTTACTCCACTCGGGCGAGGCTGGCAAAGCCACTCGGCCGAAGCGACATCGGGGAGAAATTTTTAATTGCCTCGCTCGGCCGAGTGAGTAAAGTCACTCGGCCGAGTCGTAACTTTTTTATATAAAACCGAGGGGGGGGCACGGTTTTCGAAAACAAAAAAAAAACCCCTTCGCCCGCGCCCCCTCAGCTCCCTCGCCCGATCTCGCCTCGCCGCTCGCCCACTCGCCCGCGCGCGCCGCCGCTCGGCCTGCCGTCGCCGGCCGCCCGTCGCCGGACTCCGCCCGAGTCGCCGCCGGCCGCCCCGCCTCCGATCACCTCCGGTTCGCTTATTTTCACCGTTTTCTCCTCTCCTCGTGTATATTTTGAGGATCCATGTGCTAAACGCCCCCCTAACCCAAATCAATTCCTATATCTATCTGTTATACCTCTATTGCTCCATACATTTTGATTATTACTCGCTGATATCGCTTTTCCATGCGCAGGTTGCTTTTTGGAGCTTAGGGGAGCTCAGGGGAGTTTCTACGGGCTGCTCAGGACTTCGTGGAGGCGCGGACTTCGCACGCTTCCACTACTTAGCACTCGCGGCGTGTTTGGGTAAACTCTTTCCACTCTTGTGCACACGCCGCACTTTTCACTTTTTCGGCGCGCGCTCGGGGCAGATATGCCGCCCCGGACACGGCCGCGGTCGAAGAGAGCTTCCGCCAAGCGGAAGCGGTCGGATGATGCCGGCCCCTCCCACGAGTTGGAGGACTCTCCTCCACCGTCCCCCGCACACCCCGCACCGCCTGCAGGCCCCGCACACCCCGCACAGCCTGCAGCGCACCCACAGCCCGCACAGCCTCTCCCCGCCGATCCACAGCCACCACCACCGGCTCCACTGGTCGGGCCGCTCGGGATTACGTTCCGAGACGACGCACACCGCGCCGTCTTCGAGCGTATCTCCCAGCGCTCGATCGTACCCTCCAGGTACGCACACCTCGCTGACCTAGGACGCCTGGGGGTACTTGAGGGGATGCTCACGTTGTACGACAACGTGGGCTGGCGAGATTTTTTCCAGGTGTCGGCGGATACTTTTACCCGTCCGACACTTGAGGTTTTGAGTTCTATCGCCCGGACCGATGAGGGATGCTCATTCCGGTTCATGGATCGAGAGTGCCAGGTCACTCTCGATATGATGAGAGCATTTTTCTCATGGCCCGCAGTCCCCGGAGCCGATCGCGGTTATGGCCCCACACATATCCCTCCACCCTCTTTCGACGCCGGTGCCTTCTGGGCACGTATCACGGGTCTCCACGCCGCCTTTGACCCTAGTAGGGCCAAGGCCTCGGCCATCGTACATCCCTGCCTACGCATTGCCCAGCGCCTCATGGCGACTACCTTTTTGGCCAGATATGAGCCGGGCACGATGTCTACGCCAGAGCTTTACATGCTCTATGCGATGACACGTCCCAGAGCTCTATCTAGGGATGGAGACGAGCTTGTCCCCGCCGTCGTGATCGATATCGCGGCATGGTACTTAGACCGCATCATTGTATCGGTGGGCGCTCGCTCACCGATATGCTGCGGCGGCCTGATTACCCTGCTGGCTCTTATGACCGGCGAGGATTTCCCCGACGACCTGCGACGCGTTCCGGGCCCCACTTCCTTGTCGATAGACGTTATGGCCCGGATGAAGATGCTGCGTCCGCACGGCGAGCGTCACTGGGTCTGGTTGCACGGCCCCTATGGGGCCGATTACATGATTCTCCCGAGCCCTGCTCGGACTCTGATTGCACCAGCCCACGTTGACTGGCTTCCGACGATGGATGTCCTCATCCCCGCCGCCTACGTGCTCGAGGCCGAGGAGGCCGAGCAGGGCCCCGCTACCCACGCTGCCCAGGCTGCTCCCGCAGACCCTGCTGCGCACCCTGCCGAGCCTGCTGCCCACCCCGTCGACCCTGTGGCCTCTCAGCCTGTTCCTGACGTTTCCACTGCTCTTCACACTTCTGTCCCTACCTCTGCCTGTGTCGAGAGTACTTTTGCTGAGCCCACTTCCACCACTGTCACCACTTCCGAGGCTGTCCCCACCACTCCCTCTGCCACCTCAGGCCCTCTGTCCGTGGAGCCCCTTTGCTCCGCACTCCCCGAGCGCCCGCCGACCATAGTCGAGTGCGGAGAGCCCTCGTTCACTTCGGTCGTGGAGACCATGGTTAGCATGATCTCCGCTGGGGTTACACCTTTTGGACCGCACACTTCTGCCCCAGCGGGAGATTCCTCTGTCTCCACCGCCGCCCTATTCTCCGAGAGCGTCGTGGCGTCTGTCCACACGTCTGTGCCACGGACCTCTCTGGCCACCTCGTTACCTCTTTTGCACGCCTCCTTTGCTGCCGCTGCCTCCACTCCTCGCCAGCCGGCGTCCCGGCCTCACACCGAGGCCAGGCCCACTTTTCCAGGCGCGGCCCCTTTTGTCCCATTCCCTGCTGAGCCCGTTACATACTCCACACGCGTACGCCAGCCTCGCCCTGCACAGCCTAGACCGGTGCGTCCCTCTGCACCACCCCCGACCGACACCGTACTGCAGAGCATACGTGCTCTTGAGGTGGCGGTGAGTGGTCTTAGAGGAGACCTTCGGAGCCTGTCCTCCACCGTCTCTACGCTGTCTGGACGCTTTGACCTGATCCCTCAGATCCACTACTGCCTGACGCAGATCTTAGAGCGTCTCCCGCGCGTACCCCCACCCACCCCGCAGGTTCCCACACACACACCCACACACGCTCGACCTGCTTCCACTCCCACGCCCACCCCAGCTCAGCAGCCTACACCACCACCACCACCACCTCTGCCTCAGGACGGAGACGGCGCGGCACCGCCTTCTTAGGCACTCTTGATGCCTTGATCCATTCCTGTCGTTGTGCTGCCCGTCTCTGCTGGGTCCTGAGGCCCTTTTGTCCACCCCCTCCCCTCACTTATTTTGGGTTTATATTTTTGATCACATCTATTTGTGCATATCATATCATATCTACTTGGGATTCTCATTTTTGATCACATCTATATAATCTTTTTTGGGAGAGAGGGAGAGTTCTGGGTGCCATATTTATGTTCGTATCACTCCTAGCTGTGCATGCATCATTTCCGCATCATACTTTCATTTCTTTTTTGTCTTTCTTTTTATTTTTCCATGCATGCATCCTCACTTGCCCCTCACATTTCTTGTCTCTCTGTGTGCCACACTTTGCACATTGAGGACACTGTGCCGTTTAGCTTGGGGGAGTGAGCTTTCACGTTCTTTTTTTCCGATTTGCCACCTTTATTTTCAGTCTTTCACACCGCTTTTCACTTTTGCACTCATTTTTCGTTATTTCCCTTTTGTTTCGCCATGCATCACGTTTTCCTTACTTTCCTGTGTGCCGCATTGCATAGTTCTATTTTCCTTTTATCTTTACTTCTTCCTTATTTTTCATCTCATGCTAGAGATGAATTTTCTGTGATGATGTCTACGTGGAGTTAGCTTATTCTATATGCATGCTATATTTGTCGTGTCTTAGATTTCATTTCTGATATCATATGCTATGACTCGCTTGCATTTAGAAATAGGAGCCCACACTTTTTCCTCATGAAAATGGATGGAATTTTATTATTAGCTGAGCCTGAATATTCATATGTATGCTATCACAGAAAACACACCAAGATTCACGCATTGAATGCCTATATCTGGAGTACTGACTTCTTTTCCTTTATCACTTCTATATGCATGAATTGTACACTTCACTTCCGGATGATTGAATGATTGTTAGCTATGATATATCTGGATTAGTTAGCTTTTTTGCGATCGAAACTGAGTAGATTAGATCACCCTGCTGAAGTTGTCGTGCATGTCTTATAGAGTGAGCCGAGAGTTATATTTATTTCTTTCTCCACAAATCTTGAACAACATTTCTCTACTTTTAAAATCATTGGTGAATCTCCCCTTAGTGATTCTATTTTATGGCATTTCCCCCGTTATTAATTCCTAGCTCCAAATCTCTTATTCCAAAAAAAAAAGAAAGAAAAAAATATATATAATAAAAGAGAGAAGAACATTCTCGTATATCATTATCTCTCTTTGAATTGGGATCATTGTATATATGTCAAAAAAAAAAAGAGAAAAAAAAAAGAAAAAAAAAAATCCTCAATAAAAGATCCCATCTCGCTTATTTTCTTTCTTTCTTCTTTCTCTTCTTTGCCTTTGGAGCTTTATAAAAATGGGGATGTAAATATTTTTGTGCCACCACGCTTATAGATAAGCTTGGGGGAGGAGATCCATTGATGTGTGAGAGAGCGACTACTTGACATAGCACGACAACCTAGGCTAAGTGATATTCTATACTCGGTGAGATTGTTTCTAGCTTTACGAAATCCAGAAATCTAAGCCTAGCATTCATTTCATGAAACCCATACTTTTCTATTCTCTCTATTCTATGATGTGATACTCTTATACTCCAGATAGAAAGCGTTCAATTGAAAAGTGTGTGATCTGAGACTTGTATACCGCTTTAGATGATTCAGGCGATGTTAATTTTAAAATCATTCCGTTTCTCATGATTATACCGTTGTTCGTGGGTTTTCTATTTTCTACTTGCACTATTCTACTATGATATCAAAATGAGATTCTTTGACATGTATTTCTCACTCGGTGCATGCCATAAGAGTAAGTGAAACCCACGTCCTGAGAAAATGATCTAGCATCCTACCTCTTCTTTCTTTCTTCCTTCATTTTCGTTTGGTTTTCCTTCTTCTTCGTTTTTCATTTTTTTCGTGTTTCGCCGTTTTCGTTTTCCGAATCCACCGGGTTCGCTTTTTACTTACCTTCCTCGAGGACGAGTAAGAGGCAAGCTTGGGGGATTTTGATCACTCCTTATTTTACACCCTTTTCCCGCATGTTTGCATGCCATTTTGATCGCCCAAATTATGTTTTTCACGATATATCGACGATATTGCGATGCTTTTCACGATTTGTTGTTTTTGTCGCATTTCAGGTGATTTGGCGCGATTAGGAGTGATCTCGAGATGCGTGTAATCTAGACGGCCACCGACGACCTCCCCGAGGGGTATTTTGCTGTTGGAGAGGAGCGGAAGAAGAATGGACGTCGCCGGAGCGACGAGGAGGCCAAAACGACCAGTTTGGGCATTTTTTGTGTCCCACTCGGCCGAGTGGAGGAGCCACTCGGCCGACCAGCGAGACACTGCTCGGCCGACCAATTCAGACACGAGTTACCTGTGCACTCGGCCGAGCACAGAAGACCCACTCGGCCGAGTGACGAAACCACGTCCGCCCGAGTGGCGCCCAGACGAAGGCTCTCAAAAAGACCGAAGTTACTGTTTTTCGGCCTCTGAGCTTCAGAAGACCCACTCGGCCGAGTGGCAAATCCCGTCCGCCCGAGTGAAGTGAAGCCATCGGCCGAGTGACGACAACTCACTCGGCCGAGCCGCCCCCGAACTGAAGACCCCTGAAGCCCACGACTTACTGGAAATTGACAGGGTTTTCACTCGGCCGAGCGACTTTCGTCACTCGGCCGAGTGCGATGCGCTGCCTGTAGCGAAATTTGCGGAAAACAGGCTGTGCAGGGGCGTTTTGGTCAGGATTTTTAGACGATTTTTGGGGCTATTTAAGCTCTGTTTTTACCCTAGTTTTGGGAGCCTCCTCTCAGATTTTTTGCAGCTTTTTGAGTCTACTTTTTAGCTTTATTAATTGTGATTGGTGAAGAGAAAAACTTGGATTTTTGTTGGGTTGATTGAAGATCTACATTGGTTTGCACTTCTCTTCCACAAAAACTCTATTTTTTATTGTTTATATCATTGTTGTGATGAATTCCATTGTCTATTTCTTCGCCAATTATTGTGCTATTGCTATGATTAGTGAGTAGTCTCCACGTCTTGGGGCGTGGGGATGAACCCTACAAGCCCAATTTCGTATTTGTGTTGAACCGGTAGAAATTGAGCTAGGATTGTTATTAGGGATTAGATTGGGATCGAATTACTACGGATAGCTAGGTTTTCGCATCAATTGGGATTTGCAAGAGATTGGATCCCAATTCGATAGGAAGCCCTAGAAATCCGAATTGGGTTGGAGTCGGATTTTCGAAGTATCGGTTTGCAAGAAATTGGACCGATGCTAGGATCTCCGGTTGCAATTCCGCGCCGATACCCGTTTGCAAGAGATTGGACGGGTAGGAACTATCCTAATTTAGATTGTGGACCGAGTTTGCAAGAGATTGGACTCGGTGCGCAATTGGACGATGATGTTGATCCCAATGCTAGCTTCCCTAGGCTAGGGTTTGCAAGAGATTGGACCCAAACCTAGGATAGCTATAGACCGGCAACAGCGCGAGAGCGTGAGCTTGGTTTCACATTTAGTTGCAACTAGTTCATCCAAATTCTCATCCTAGCGATTTCGATACCGGCGAACCACAATTGTGAAATACGGTGAGTAGTGGGGATTCCCCATTCCCTAGGCGTTCTCTATTTGATTTGATATTTCGCACTTTTGTCTGACGATTGTGACAGGATCGCCCAAGGCAATTATCCCTCTAAATAGCCAGGTTGATTAGGAGCAAGCACGGTCATTCGTCCTCCCTGTGTTCGATACCCGCTCGCCGCTATACCGTGCGCTTGCGGTAAAACTACAACCGTCGTCCCGGGACGTGTACGCCGGGGCGTGATCAGTGATATGTGGAATTTTATTTCAGCCTCGCCTTGTGTTATTATTGTTATTCTGTTGTGGTTACAGGGACCTGTTTATGTATTGTGGACGCTTATCGGGTTTGGGGCTTCACAGCTCCACTCCCGTGCGGACCTTTTCACGTCTCGCCTCCATTTTAGGGAAGCGGGTCGTGACAGGTTTTAGTGGCGGCCCATGCAGGTCTTCTGTAACTGCGATTTTTGGAATAGCGATAATAATATTAGAATGTCCAATAAACTAAGTTCGACGTCCGATGTCATAGGCTATGAGTCTAATCTGATTCGTTCTCTGTGTCACTAGATGGCAGGAAGGCGTTTCACCCGTGGTGGGGGTAGTGGTGCGCTCCCTCATGATGAGGAGCCTGAGCGGGAACCCACCAGCGGTGAGATGATGCGGATGATGCTCCAGATGATGCAAGTGCAGCAGGGCGTGCTTCTGCAAGTCCAGAATGCTCCACTTGCTCGAGCTGCCCGGGCTCTTCCGGATGCCCCTCGCTCTGAGCCAGGAGCGAAGCAATTTCGGGAGCTGGGTCCCGTATATTTTGATGGTTCTGAGGGTCCTCTGGCTGCCGATGAATGGATTCGGAACATCGAGGACAATCTGAAGATGGCCAAGATCACCCCGGCTGGATGGGTTGATTTGGCGAAGAGGCAGCTCAAGGATAACGCCAGGAATTGGTGGGATGCGGAGGAGAAGTTGTTGGTGGAGCCGATTGCTTGGGCTACCTTCAAGGCCAGATTTGAGGGTGAGTTCTTCCCGAAGGCTGCCAAGGAGGAGATGCTGCAGCGTTTTATCGATCTGAAGCAGGGGAACTCGTCGGTGGACATGTATCACCAAGAGTTCATGAGGCTGAGTCGGTTTGCACCAAAGATGGTGCAGGACGCTGAGGAGAGAGCTCAGAGGTTCCTGCAGGGGCTTGCTTCGGAGCTCCAGAGTTTTGTGACCTCTTCTGACCGGGAATCTTATCAGAAGGTTCTGGTCGCTGCCAAGAGGCAGGAGCTGCTTGTGAACCAGAGGAGAGGGTCTGTTGTTGGTGCTGGGAAGAGGCCTGTGGAACAGGCAAGAGCTGTGGTTAGACCTGGATTCAGGCCTAATCAGTCCGCTCAGTTTAAGAGGCCAGGAGGGCCTATTCTGAAGCTTTGCCATTTCTGCGGCAGGTCTGGCCATGTCAAGGATCAGTGTCGGAAGTTTTTGGGCCAGTGTCTGATTTGCGGTGATGCTTCCCATGTCGCGAAGGATTGTCGGCATGCGAATCAGCTGCGGAGGGCTCCTGTTGCAGCACAGCCGTTGCAGCAGCGAGTGTCTGTTCCTGCTGGCCGTGGAGCAGCTCTTGTTCCGCAGGGGCAGGCTTTCCGGCAGGCTGTTCCGTCGAGGAGGCAGGCTTTTCTGATGACCGCTGCGGAGAGCGAGGCTGTGGATGAGGTTATCGCAGGTAATCCTCAATCTAGCTATTACTTTCCTAGCTGGTTTTGAATGTTTGATTGTGTTGTTTGCTTGAACATGGTTGTTTGCTAGATTAGGGTTTGATTGTTAATTGCTTGATTAGGTGTGATTTTGGTTTGCACATTTCCTGCACGAGTCCTCTTTGACTCGGGTGCATCGATGTGCATTATTTCTCGGAGCTTCGTGGCGAGGCATTCCTTATCGACGTCCCCTCTCCCCAAGAGTTGGAATATCGTTACAGGGAATGGTGTGGTCTCGGTGCATCGTGGTTGCAATTCTTGCTCGTTGGTGGTCTGTGGACATGAGCTTTTCGCTGATTTCATTGTCCACGACATCATCAACTATGATGCAGTTCTTGGGATGGATTGGCTGGCGAGCTTCTATGCTACGATTGACTGCAGGAGGAAGAAGGTGGTGTTCGAGATTCCCGGACATCCAGTATTTGAGTTCAGTCGTGGTAGCAGTTCGCTTGGTCCTGTCAGATTTCGGGCCAGGCCGGTGGAGGCTGTGGCTATGCAGATGGAGCTGGAGTGGCCAGCTGTGGTGCGTGATTTTGGCAACGTCTTCCCCGAGGAGATGTCTGGTTTGCCGCCTGATCGGGCTTTGGAATTTTCTATCGATCTTGTTCCCGGTGCGCAGCCGATTTCGAAGGCGCCGTATCGTATGGCACCTGCAGAGTTGGAAGAGTTACGGAAGCAGTTGGATGAGCTCTTGCTGAAGGGTTATATTAATCCTAGCGTGTCTCCGTGGGGAGCACCGGTGTTGTTGGTTAAGAAGAAGGATGGTTCGCGACGCATGTGCGTGGACTATCGGGAGTTGAATGCGGTGACCATTAAGAATAAATACCCGTTGCCTCGCATCGATGATATTTTTGATCAGCTTGGAGGTTCGAGGGTGTTTTCTAAATTGGATTTGAGGAGTGGTTACCATCAGTTGAAGGTGAAGAAGGGAGATGTTCCGAAGACAGCGTTCAGGACGAAGTATGGACACTATGAGTTCGTGGTTATGCCTTTCGGCGTAACTAACGCGCCCGCAGTTTTCATGAATCTGATGAACCTGATTTTCTACGACTTTTTGGATAAGTTTGTTGTTATCTTCATTGACGACATTCTGATCTATTTGAAGTCGGAGAAAGAGCATGCCTCGCACTTGAGGACGGTGTTGGAGATTTTGAGGAAGCATCGGTTGTATGCTAAGTTTTCGAAGTGCGAGTTTTGGCTGGATCGAGTTGCTTTTCTCGGGCATGTGGTGACTGGAGATGGTATCTCAGTGGATCCCGAGAAGATTCAGGCCATCAGGGAGTGGCCTGTTCCATCGTCTGCGTCTGAGATTCGGAGTTTTCTCGGACTTGCTGGTTATTATCGGCGATTCATTAAGGACTTTTCCTGTATTGCTGAGCCGATGACCAGGTTGACGCGGAAGGATGTTGCTTTTGTTTGGTCGGGTGATTGTGAGGGTGCTTTTGGTGTTCTGAAGGAGAGGTTGACGACTGCCCCTATTCTTGTTGTGCCTGATCGCAGCGGTGGATTTGAGATCTTTTGCGATGCTTCTGGCAAGGGTCTCGGTTGTGTGTTGCATCAGCACGGGCATGTTGTGGCGTATGCGTCTCGTCAGCTTAAGGTTCATGAGAAGAATTATCCGACGCATGATTTGGAGTTGGCTGCCGTTGTGTTTGCTCTTAAGATTTGGAGGCACTTCCTGCTGAGTGAGAAAGTGAAGATTTTCACCGATCACAAAAGCTTGAAGTATATTTTCACTCAGAAGGAGCTCAACATGCGACAGCGTCGATGGTTGGAGCTTATGGCGGATTATGATATTGATTTGCAGTTTCACCCTGGCAAGGTGAATGTGGTTCCAGATGCTTTGAGTAGGCTTCCAGCAGTGATGATTTTGACCTCGCAGTGGAGATTGCAGCAGGATTTTTGTGAGTCTGGCATGGAGATTGTTCTTCCTGGAGAGGCTTCTTCGTTGATGTACATGCAGGTACAGTCGACGATCGTGGATCGGATTTAGGCCGGCCAGGCTGAGGATCCGAAGCTGGTAAGGATTCGGGAGCAGGTGGAAGCCGGTCTGCGGACTGACTTTTTGATTCATGAGGATGGCTCGCTGAGGTTTGGAGCCAGGTTGTGTGTGCCTGCTGGGGATATCAGAGAGGAGCTGATGGTGGAGGCACACAGTTCGCCGTATTCTGTGCATCCTGGTGGCACCAAGATGTACCAGGATCTTCGTCTGAATTATTGGTGGCATGGTATGAAGAGGAGTGTGGCTCGGAGTGTAGCCAAGTGCTTGGTTTGCCAGCAAGTGAAGGCGGAGCATCAACGTACGGCCGGGTTGCTACAACCGCTTCCGATCCCGGAGTGGAAATGGCAGCACATCACTATGGACTTCGTGACTGGACTACCTCGGAGTCCGAAGCAGAATGACGCGATTTGGGTGATCGTAGATCGATTGACCAAATCTGCGCATTTTATTCCGTTCCGAGTGGGACAGTCCACTGAGGCGCTAGCGAGGAGATATATGGAGGTAAAATTCTTTTACTCTCCGTTTTTATTTCCTTTTCCTAGTTTGGATAGTGATGTAACGTGAATCGTGCAGGAGGTTGTGCGACTTCATGGAGTCCCCGTGAGTATCGTGTCTGACAGAGACACGAGGTTCACATCTCAGTTCTGGCAGAGTTTGCAGAAGAACTTGGGTACGCGTCTGAGTTTCAGCACGGCGTACCACCCGCAGACGGATGGCCAGTCCGAGAGGACGATTCAGATTTTGGAAGACATGCTGAGAGCGTGCATGTTGGATTTCAAGGGTTCGTGGGAGGACCATCTGCATTTGGTGGAGTTTTCCTACAACAACAGCTTCCAGGCGAGTATTGGCATGGCGCCTTTCGCCGCTCTTTATGGGAGGAAATGTCGATCGCCATTGAGTTGGGATGACGTCGGTGATCGGGAGTTGTTGGGACCTGAGATGATCGTGGAGGCCGTGGATATCGTCAGGAATATTTGGGAGAGGTTGAGGATTGCTCAGGACCGTTTTAAGCATTGGGCGGATGCTAAACGTCGTCCTTTGGAGTTTCAGCCGGGCGACCATGTGTTCTTGAAGATTTCCCCGAATCGTGGTGTGATTCGTTTCGGGAAGCGTGGAAAGTTGAGCCCGCGATACATTGGACCATTTGACATTTTGGAGAGGGTTGGCGAGGTAGCTTATTGCTTGGCCTTGCCGCCATCTTTGGAAGGAGTTCACAATGTTTTCCATGTGTCGCAGCTTCGTCGATACATTAGCGATCCGTCTCATGCGGTGGATTTTTCGGAGATTACCGTTCGCCCCGATATGACGTATGACCAGCATCCCGTGCAGATTCTGGACAGGCGTCAGAAATCGCTTCGGAACAAGATTGTCAATCTTGTGAGGGTGATGTGGCGACACGGTTCACCTGGAGAGTCTTCTTGGGAGAATGAGGATGAGATGCGAGAGCGTTTCCCACTTTTGTTTCCGGACTCGTGAGTATTTGGAAATTCCGAGGACGGAATTTTTCTTAAGTTGGGGAGGATGTAACGACTGCTTTTCATGAATCTGGATTTAATATAATATAATATATGTTTTGGTGGATTTTCTCCTCTGTGTGGTTTTCGTCTCCGTAGGTTTCATTTTCGATCGATTCGTCGTATTTTCTCGCTTTTTCCTTAGGATTGTCGATTTCGAAGTAAGTCATTCGTGACGGACTTCATAACGGTCGTATCTTACTGTTAGATCAAGCCTAGGAGTCTTAGGAATCGATCCCGGGGCCCCGCGCTCCATATCGGTACTTTTCTGTGCTCATTAGCCGGTGTAAGAAGGGCCACCGACCGACTAGATGACGATCCAGTCGGTCGGCAATCCTTCTTGGACCGACTAGTTAGCTTTCTAAAGTTCTCAGGAGTTACTGTTTATCGTTAGTCGGTCTAAGAACGTTGGTTGACCGACTAGGTTGCAAACTAGTCGGTCAGCAATGCTTCTTGAACCGACTAACTCATCATATTATTTTTGTATCAGTTACTGTTTACTCTTAGTCGGTCTAAGAACGTTCATCGACCGACTAGATGCTAAACTAGTCGGTCAGTACTTGTTCATGGACCGACTAACTCTAGAATCCTATTTCGTTCAGGAGTTACTGTTTGCACTTAGTCGATCAGCGTTGGTCGACCGACCGACTAGTTGTCAAACTAGTCGGTCAGTGGTTGCTCTTTGACCGACTAACTAGTGTTAAAACCCTAATTTCTGGGCAGCCACCAGCCCAACCTATAAATACCCCTCCCAAACGACTTCTTCTTCTCCAACACGACCCAAAACCCTAGAATCTTCCCCCTTCAGCCCCCATCTTCCTCCAAGCTTCATCCCTCCATTCTAAGCCCTAAATCCATCCATCCACTCTTTCTACCTCTCATCTTCCCCAAAAATCTCACCAAATCCATCAAAATCCCCAAATCCCCCAAAACCCTAGTTTCCCCAAACTTCTCCAATCTTTTCCAGATCTGATCCTAGGGTTCTCCGGAGTGCTTCTTCCGTCTCCTCTCGGTAAGAAATCGATCTACCGTTGTTTTCATATCCTATTGTAATTTTTATGAAACCCTAATAAAATACTTGTGTTTTGATGTTTGTTTCCCCCTTAACAGCGATTTCCCCCGTAGATAGCATCCGTGTGACGAAGTAGTCGCCATCCCCGGTGCTAGGCAAGTGAAACTTGCCACTTAGGGTTTGGGCCATGTTTTAGGCCATTTTCTTATAGTAGGCGTAAAAGAGGCTAGGCGACGAAATGATACTCGCCTAGGCGCAAATTGGGGAATTAGCTTGACAACGAAGCTAATTCCGACATTTAGCATGTTGCACAACTATCATGTCACGTTTACTTTCCATTATCGGTACGCAAGTTAATTGTCATGTCATTGCATCCTTCATGCATTTCAGGGATTGCGTAGCTTTGCTACATTGCTTGTGTTCCTGGCTCGTGTTCCAGAAGCGGGCCATGTGTTGGTTGATAGCCAATGCCCGAATTGTGTGTTTCCTGGCTCGTGACCAGAAGTGAGCATAATGAGTTGGAAACCCCAACGCTCGATATTGAATTGTGAAGTAGGAATGCGAGCTCATTGTGCGGGGCAACCCCAGGCTCACTAGCTGAGTTCATTGTGCGGGGACCCTAGGCTCCATTACGTGTGGGTATAAGGGGTGAGGGTTAAGCGGCCATTCAACTGGGAGTCTGTTTGATCAACAACTGCAGTTGTAAGGCGTAAACTCTTTGGGGTGGGGTAGTTGTTAAGCGGCCAATCAGCGAATGTGGAACCATTCAGCTGTAAGGCGTAAACAATCTACAAAACAACGTGAATAGTGAATTGATTGAGATTGATAGTAGCGTGGCTACTCTTGTCTTGTCTTGTCTTGCCCCGATAATTGTTCCCTTGTACAAAATTGTCTTACCATGTTTTAATTGTGCACTCATGTTATAACTGCCATGCCATGCATCATACTAAACTGCTAGGTTGCTAGTTGCCTTACTTTCAGTTTCCTTGCCCAAGTCTTTTAGACTTGCTGACATGTGCCCCTTTACTCTTTTGGGTGACACATGTTAGATCCTGAGCCTGAGTACCTTGTTGAGGACGAGGTGTTTGCTGACGCCGAGCCCGAGCTTGTGTTTGACGGGGAGTACGTGGACACTGGGGACCAGTCCTAGTGTCTTCGTTATGCTTTACTTTTGTTAGACAGTTGTTTGTTATCGGTGCGTAGCACCTATACTTTGTTGTTGTCGTTGCTTTTGGTTGGCCTTGTTCTGGGCCTTAAGACTCTTTTCTTTTAGCCTGGTGGCTTTTCTGGATGTTGGACTCTTTGTTGATGTTGGACAATTTGTGAGATGTGGAATTTTATTTCAGCCTCGCCTTGTGTTATTATTGTTATTCTGTTGTGGTTACAGGGACCTGTTTATGTATTATGGACGCTTATCGGGTTTGGGGCTTCACAGCTCCACTCCCGTGCGGACCTTTTCACGTCTCGCCTCCATTTTAGGGAAGCGGGTCGTGACACAGCATGTTCTGGACCCGTTGAATTTGGTCAAGGCTCGCGTTAACAACTACGGCAAGGCCAGTGGTCTCATCCAGCATCAGTTCTGGCCAAAGTCATTCGTCACCCTCTGTGGGGAGGTTGACACCAAGGCCATTGAGAAGAGTGCCAAGTTTGGTCTGGCTATGGCGCTTAAGCCCTGATGATAGTGTATGAGGTTGCGGTGTCACATTGCACAAATGTGGGAGATGAGAGGCGAGAATGGGCCAGTTCTTAGGCAAAAAGTATTTTTCCTAACATACTTGGATTGTTTTCTTTCTGTTCTTGGTTTGTGTGACAGATTTTATTTCTTCCATTCAACAGATATGTTTATCTTGGCCTTTTTGATACATAAGTGGACGTTGCACGGTATTGAATTTTTTGCAGTCTCTGTTATTAGTTGTGTATATGAGATCTCTTGCATTATCAAATCTGATTTTGTGGAATATCCTGTTAAATCTTAAAATTTTTGTTTACATCTGTTCATTTTCTAATATAATACGATAGAGATAGGGTCAGAGGTTGTGCATGTTAATTTTAGCAAACAGACCTGTTTTTATTTATGTCCACGCTTGATATGTTGAGCTATTGCCAGAGAGATTCAAGGCTGACCTTCAACTATATTTGGCATTAGAATCCCAATTAAAACATAATCATATAGGTTTGTGTTTAGCTATCTCTGTTAAGAATGAAATATATCACAAACAAACAACAGTCATGTAGGTTTGTTTTTGGTTTAAGTACTTTGGTTTCATATGATAAAAATTAGAAGATGATGACACTCATTGAATTGCATATGGCAGCAATTGAGTCAGACTGATTTATGTACCTGAAAATTTAGGACATAAGAGAGAAGTATTGAATATATTTTATACTAAGTTGAGAAAGGTAAGTTTTTATTGGGTATTATTAATTGATTAGGATTGTTATAGACCAAAATTTGAACCGATTTGAAAAAACATATATGATTGTTATAGGCCTAAATAAACATATTATCAAAGTACAAAGTTAAGGTAGTTTGCTTCTGTTTTGAAACTATTATCAAAGTACAAAGTTAAAAAAGAAGAATACAGCCATGAAAAGCTCGCAGGCCTACTTTTTTCATTGACCAAATGCATGGATGTTTGTTATTTTAATTTCATCGGTCTAACAAAATATATATGACTTCAACATTTTTGTAGAACTTTGGAATCACTAGATTCACCTCTATGAACAAAGAAAGGTGGTGACAAGGAGAACAAACAACCCAGAGGGAAGATGGGAAATTTCAAGCTTTTAGAGTTTGAATTATCACATTCCAGCTTCGTCACCAAGATTGTTCATCAGTCGGAAAGGGACTCAATTCACGCACATCAGGCATATCATGTGTTTTGGGCTGTGTATATTCAGTCGGAAGTTCTCCCAGTATTTTTGAATTTCCCATGCATCTTCTTCCTCATATGTTTCTTCTTCCTCATATCTTTGGCTCTGCTTACTGTTGTTACTAAGTCATGCATGACGAGGATAAACCAAAAGAAAATTTTGGCCCAACTTCAGTAATATTTTTGTCGATTCCATTTGTTTATTTAGTCGTCATAGTTACTTTTATATTAGGAAAATTCCCTCAGAATATTCACATCTGTGAAAGTAGTTTTTATTTGGAATTTAAGTTTTTTTTTGTTCAGCATGTATAGATTATTGAGGTCTACATCTTATTAGATTGATTAGTTGATCATAATTACATATGATCGTTGCAGAAATGGTACTTGGTGCTTGCTTGAAGATGGATCTTTTGCAAGATTTTGCATGTGTTTTAATTTCAAGGGTTTATCATATTTATCTATGAAATTTCAAGTACAGTTCTTTCTTTGCATCAAGAAATGGTGTTATGCTGATGCTTATTTGGTATGATGTGTTTTTTCGGTACTGTAACATTTAAACCTGCACTTGGTCGTTGCCGTTGTGAAACAGTTGGATTAACTTGAGACAATCGCTGATCACATTGTCGTTTCATTCTCCAGTGAGTAGTATTGTGTGGATTAAACGATTTGCTGCCTCAATCACATTTCGATCAACTTGCATCATTTATATTGCACTACATACATTTATATTGCACTTGCATCAATATTGGCAACTCATTAGGATTGACGGAGGAAATGCTAACAGGCAGATACATCGACTGATTGATCTTTTTCACTGTGTTGGACAACAGAAAGTGAATGACCTCCCACCATCTCTGACCGTTTTTAAATTTCTGGGAATTCTGTCCAATTGATAATCCCTCGGCTGAACTAACTGCCAAATTAACACTCCAATCAGTAAGTCAGTTTCTCCTGATCCCAACATATTTAAGATTCTGATCAGAAGAAAGTTTCAACTTAGATTCATGGAAACAAACTACATCAGCTTTATGAATATAGCAGAAATCCTCGGGCACGTTATGCATATAATTCTCAAGAGAATGTATTTATTTATATTTTTCTCCCTTTCATGTACAAGATGGAGCTGGGTTTGATGGAGCTAGGTGAGTGGTATAATACCTTTTGTACTTGGAGATCAAACTTGCTCATGTTTTGAGCAATAAGTTTGTGATTCTGAATGCAAGTCAGTTTTATTTATGTTCTAACATGAAAATATTCTTACCAGAAACAAATATTCTTACCAGAAACAAATAAGCAAGTTATAAGGCAGTCTTAGAGAATTCACATGGCCATAGGTTCCAAATTGTCTATCACTTTTAAGTATTATAATCCTGAAAATAAGTAAGTTATAAGGTTGTCTTAGAAAATTCACATGGCCATAGGTTCCAAATTGTCTATAATAGGGTATGAGTCATATTTTTGTTATCTAATTTCTTTGTAGATGCTTAGAATTGGGACTCAATTTTACATCTACATTAAGAGATCAGTTGTATAATTATATAATTACTCCATCTTGCAGGAGACTGAGAAATTCTAGGCTGAACTCTGTAAGAAGCTATCCAACAGCAAGCATGCTTTAGGCCATGATAACATCGATGCTAAAACTGGATTCAAGAAGTTAGGCACTTAAAGTTGGCTGATGAAAGGAAAGCAAAAGCAGTTTTTGTGTATGATAAAGCTGGATTCAGGAAGGTTCTTGGCTTTCCACCTAGAGTTGGAGTTGGTTTACTTCGTGGTGGCAGGGAAGCTCATATCATATGATACAGTCAAGGAGAGGGATGATGAAGTGGTAGATTTTGATATTCAGAAAGGTATGTGATATCAAGTTCAGATTTGGTCCTTTAAGTCTCAAATTGCATGTTAGATTGCTTATTAAAGGAGCATCAACAATAGGGAATTTGGTTGCTTGAATGTACAGAGATCTAGCATTAGGAGCATTTGTTGTACATGGGAACGTTTAAGGAGTGATTTTTGCTGTTTAATTTGATTCCTGAAAAATGTGGATTAAATTATATCATTGCCAGACATGTTTTAAGAATCAAATTGATATATATCTACATTTGAATGCAAAAGAACTGAATGCGTGTGCTAATTGTTGTGTTTTAAGCAAAGCTTAAGCTAAGACTCATGATCATCTTTTTGTGCAGTGTCCGCAGAGTATTTGATATTCTATTAAAACTAATCTTCATGTCATTAGCCAGATTCCAGATATGAGCAGCCTTTTAGGTGGATTGACGAAGCATCATATCACCGAGTGTGAGAATTGAATGCTATATTTGTGTAATGGCTAATAGTTTGCCAATAATAATGATATATTTATATGGGATATTCATTTGACACAAGAGATATACGTACCATCATTGAGAGTGAGTTCACATGCTTGAGAATATTATGATGTTTGATTAATGATCTTTTCTTGTTGGATTAGTGGTGTTCTTTTTAGCGAAGACTTTATGGCCATGGAAATTTAGATTGGGTGTTATTTTTGTGTCTGATTCTTATGTAGATCACTCTATATGGGTTTATGGGGGTGCCAAAATTTTTGGATGGAACTATATCTAGAGGAAACTAAATTTTTGGGGAGCAAAGATTTCACGGGGGAAATATTAAATGAACCGTGCCGACGGCGCCCGCTAAATTTTTTTACACTAATTTGATGTTCCGTGCCGAAGGCGTCTGCTAAATTTTTTAACACTAATTTTTGGTTTTGCACCGAAGGCACACGCATTGAATTTGTTATTCTGCGACGAAGGTGCCTGTGTCAAAGGTGCCTGCGCCGATTTTGTTATTCCATGCCGAATGCGTCCGTGTCGCTAAATATTTTTACGCTAATATGTCGTTCCACGCAATTTTGACCGTGGAAATAATTTTTTGGGGAACAAAGATTTTGCGAGGGAAAATCTTAATTGAACCGTGCCCGCGGGCACGGGTTATGACTAGTATATATATATATCACACAATAGGTAAGCATCAATATAATATGGGGGGGTATACTCATTCAAGCCCACGTACACAACTTAGGTACGTGCACTACGACTATATCACAAGGTCCAAGGGCCTACTAACAACTTAGAGTTGACACAGACATTGACGGGCACTAAAGCCTAAGCAATATAGGGAGGTCGAGGTCGAAAGCGTGACGAGGGAAAGATCGATAAGCACGAGTTCAGATAGGACGAATACAAGGAGACAGCTTGGTTAGGGAAAACTGTGATTCACTGGTGAATGTTTAGGTAGAGGAAAGGGAGATGTAGTGGTACTTACATAGGATTGAGAAATGAAGTAACATAAGCTAAAATACGCGAAATTGAAAACTATTGTACTTCAAAAGTTGGAATCCTCGTCTGTATTAAAATATTTGGAGGTCGATAAAACGAGTTGTTCAAAATAAGTTTGAGTCGAATATACATAATAAGAGGAAATGATTTATTGGCTTATCGAAAATCATTAAGAAAAGGAAGTAAATCATTCACACGAACGTTAAGGACGTAGTTTTTAGAAAATATTATACGACAGTAATTTAATATAATTTTGGCAAAATTTTGGAAATGAAATTAAAGTAACTGAAGAATTTAAGCTCGTGTTAAACGCTTTCAAAGTCTTTAAGCCATGGAAAGAAAATTTAAAACGATCAATATTGGAACTACTTTTAGAGGAACATGGATGTGCAAAAAAATTAAAATTGGTTTACACAAAACTCTTAGCATACGAGCACAACGAACCTGGTACGGATATAAAAAACATAATTGAAATTCAATTTAGTCTAGAAATTATTATAAAAGTATGTATGGTGAGCAGAAAGATAATAATAATAACTTGGTAGTAGAATTATCAAAATTGATAGCAAAGCTTTAAAATCAAATCATGGAGGGTATAAATCAGGAAGTGGTTATGAAATAATAATTTTACAAAAATCTGAAACAGGGAAAACGATGAGCATAACATCGACTGTCTGAAAACTAAAATCCCAGGTGACTTGAAAAGTATATTAAAAGGAAGCGCGATGTGTCGTTTGAAAGGCATAATAAGAAAGGAAATTATAAGTCGAATTGGACAATATAAAAGTACGGTTCAGAATAAAATTAATATATGAAAGGGAAAGTGTATTTCCATAGGTACAAAAGTGTAGGCTGGGAAGATACATAAGCTAGCATTCAAATTTCGACAAAAGTTTTAAGAATTCAAGTCAACGAAGGAGTATGAAATATAAGATATATATATAAAATTTGAACAAATTTAAACTTAGGGAAAGAGGAAATCGAAAAATACTTTCAGAAGATTCAAGATTTGTAACGGAGGGATTTGAAATTTTACAACGATCGTCATGAGGCGATCTCGTGAATCGAGGCAAGGAAAATGGTCGGATGATCAATACATGCACACGCCTAGGATATGAATCAGGAGAATCTACGGGGGAACTCCTACGGTCAACCAACTAAAGACTAAGAACTAAGCGCTGAGACTTTCTAAGGAGCTAGACGGTATTGAAATGCGTTCAGCTTGGTCCGAAATCGATGAACCCAAACGAACGACTAAAGGAAATTCTAGAAGTCTAATATGGTCAGAGTTAGGCAAGAACCACTAAGGTAACTCCTACGACGATTAAATCAATTGCTAGAAGGGAGTCTAACTATCAATCAGGGGCCTCTAACTAGCAAGCACAGACGTCTAACTAAGTCTTCTTACCACCTAGTGTCATAAGAAAACGACTAGACTCAGGGCTTATGACTCGGATGTTGCAATTTATTTAATGGACATTCCGTTATTATCGTTGTTCCGTTAATTCGCAATTGCAAGACTAAACCTGCATGGGCCACCAACAAAACCTGTCACGCCCCGCTTCCCAAAAATATGGAGGCGAAGCGTGAGAAGGTCCGCTCAGACTTGAAGCTGCAAGCTGCAAGTCCGATAAGCGTCAATCAACTTTAAAACTGCAGGTCCTTGCAATGCGAACGAAACAAAGATGATAATAATGAAATGAGACAAAAGAGATATCTCAGAATATCCATAAAATAAGTTTCAACTTCACAGAAAAAGCCACAAGGCTGAAAAGAAAAAGAGTCTAAAGGCCCAAACATGGCCAACAAAAGTACAAAGTACAAAGTATAGGTGCCACGCACCGACAACTAACAAAAAAACCTAAAACAAAAGAAAGCTCAGCAAGGTCACCAAGAAAGGTCACCGATGTCCACAAAGCTCCTCCTGGGCATACATGGACTCAGGCTCAGCGTCAACAAAACATCACGTACTCAGCAACGGTCTCTGGCTCAAGGTCTAACATGTGACACCCAAAAGAGCAAGGGGCACATGTGAGCAAGTCTACAAGAGACTTGTGCAAGGAAACTGAAAGCAGGTAAAACAACCTAGCAGTTCTAGCATGAATGCAATGACATGGCAGTTTAAAGTATGAGTGCAACAAGTAAGGTAAGTAAAGTACGAGCATGGCATTTGAAACATGGCATGGATGTCAAGTTTTACATGAACAAGCACAAGTACAAAGACAAGTCTAGTAAGCACGTCGTGCATAGAGTTCACACCTTACAACTAGAGTGGCTGATCGGGCCAACTCCTAAGCTGAGTGGTCACTCAACCCTACCCCTCCACGTGTATCGAGCCAGGGCCTCACCCCCGAACGAGAATGCTCGCTTCTGGATCACGAGCCAGGAAGTGTTTTTAACAAGTATGGCGTAGGGGTGCACCTAGCCGGACAAGGAAGTACAAGTACAAGTATTGTAGCGTGTGCTACGAATGCGACATTCAATGCATGGATGACATGACATGGCAAGTAGTAAAGCGTACAGGTAAGGAAAGTAAACATGGCAGTTTAGAATGCATGATCAACAAGTTAAAGAGTTGGATCTAGCTTTGTTGTCAAGCTAGATCAATTTAGGTGACAGATCTAGTTTCGTTGTCAAACTAGATCAAGTAGGCGTCTAGCCAGCTATCATTTCACTGACTAGTCTCTTTTACGCTAAAAACAAGGGAGTGGCCTAAAAACATGGCCATACACAAGAGTAGGCAAGTTTCACTTGCCTGCAAGTACAATGTCTGAGCACACCGTCCAACGAGTCCAAAATCACAATTATCCTACGTGCACAAGTCTACCGGCCTAAAGTCCATATTATTAATCTTGATTAGTGATTTTAAAACATTTAAAATACTTTAAAAATACTGATTTTAGTCTTGATTAGCATGCAATTGGGTTGGGGGTCCTAGGGGTGCAAAGCGTTACCTCAACACGACGCGAAAGCTACACTGGCGTCGGGTAGCGACGCCAGGGGTTGGAATAAGAGAACGCGCTCCAAGTCCTGATTCCAATATAGATTCCTCGCTGGAAAGTTCAGAGCATTAACCGGAGCGACGAGTCCAGATTCCAAAGCTAGCACGTGCGACGACGGGCTACGACGTGTCGCAACTTTGTACGCGGCAAGTCGTCAGAGAGAAAGCACCTAGGTGGGGCCTACAGTAGTCCTAGGGACCAGTAGGGGACCCACAATACATCTGGAGAACTTGGGGGACCCACGGTGGCAAGCAGTGCGACGGGTGCGGGGTTGCGACGTTTGCTCTCGGTCGGACACAGCCAAATGCGGGGGCTTGGCTCGGTCGGTGCGGGGGAACGGGCTTGTGCAGCTGCGGGTGCGGTGCGGGCCTTGGTGCTCTCAGTCGGTGCGGAGTAGACCGTCGGTCGGGCGCCTTGGATGCGGGGGAACGGAGCGTTGCAATGCTGCAACCGTTGCAATGTTGCGGGCTTCGGTCGGTGCGGAGATGCGGCTCGGTCAGACACGGAGCGGAGCGGGCGAACGGTGCGGGCGACAGAGCGGGGTGCGGAGCGGGCGTGATGCGGGCGGGGGCTTCAGTCTGACCGAGGGAATCTCTCGGTCGGACACGGCTTGGTGCGGGGTTGCGATGCAGCGGCTGTGCAGCGTTGCGGACGGAGCTTGGTGTGGGGGTTTCCTTCGGTTGGAGCGGGGAAAATGCGGCTGTTTCCTCGGTCGGTGCGGGGGTTGGTGCAGCAACGTTGCGATGATTCGTCGCAACGTTAAATTTGGGTTTTGGAAGCGGCTAGGGTTATTTTCTTGCGAAAATAGGTCTTCCTAAAGGTTGTTTATATAGTGTAGATGGGTTGATGTAACGGCCGGTATTTTTCTAGGCGTATTATTATTGTATGTCTGTATTTCCATCCGGATATTTTGGTGTGCGAGTTATTTTGTGCGTCGACGCGAGCGCATCTCGGATGTTTTATTCTTATCATGGCACGAGTAATTAATTACCCTAATTAAAATATTCATAATCAAATATTGATTAAGTTTAACCCTCATTAGATTATCCCAAATCAATATTAATTAAAATTTAATCCGAATTAAGTTGCTAATTAATTAAACCTATTGATTCCACCGTTTGGGGTGGTTCAGATCCGACATTGAATTGAATCTTCCCCCACCTCCATCTACCTTATTCATGCTGCTCCCTACTGTTATTATAACAGTAACCCAACAATAGCAGAGGAAACGCCAACAGTCATCTTTTCATTCTTCCTGCAAAACTAATCTCCTGCGACGAATCCCTCCAAACAAATTTACAACACCACCATCATCACCCCTTCAGCCACCATTCTCCACAATCATCAAGATCAACCAGCAACACAAACCCAATTCCTCAAACAACCAGTTTCCAAAACAAATCTCCCCAAAATCAGCTTTCAGCCAACATTCCAAACTTAATCAGTCCCCAAGAATCAAAATCAGCCACACACCAAATACAATCCCAAACGATTTTGAAATCAGGATCAAGAAGAGGAAAAACACAGATCTGGAAATAATTTCAGCATCAAAACAGATTCAAACAAAAAAAAATCCTTCAGATCCAAACCCTCTTCTTCCTTCTCCTTCTTCCTTCCTCCACCTCCTTTCCCTTGGCCGCAACCCTCGCCATCAGCCGCCTGCGCCGGAGATCCGCCAGCGCGCGCCTCCAGCACGGCGCCGCCCCGCCGACCGACGCACAGCCGCCGCCCGGAGCCGCCTGCCACGCCGTCCGCCCGTCGGGAGCCGCCCGTCGCCTGCGCCGTGAGCCTCCTCCCCTTGAGCGAAGGTAAGCCCCCCTTGATTCGTGTGAGGCTGCGGCGTTTCCTTGTTGCTGCTGAACATTGAAAAAAAAAGAAACAAGGGGAGAAGAGAACAGAGAGAGAGAGAGAGCCTGGGAGATAGGGGTAAAGTTTTAGAGAGTTATAAAATGATATAAAGGATGATTAAAGAGGGGGACAGAGGTAGACAGTGTAAGTTATGAGCCTTATGAAGAGTTGGCATGCTTTAATTTGAAAGTTTCATGAATGAATAGGAAGTGAACAGTATTGTACAAGTTGATTGAATAAACCAATGCTAAGAGTGACTGTCAGCCTTGACTATAAGTTGTGTGCAACATTATTTATGCAAGGAGAATATTATTATATGTGAAATAATGGCAGTACTATAATTGGAGTAGGTGGGATCGTCTAATGTGATGTAAACCATGTAATGTTAACATGATAATTAACCCTATCAATAATTGGTATTAGGTTGGTTAATAGATTGTTAGTGATAAATCTAATCTCAGCAAGTTAGATTAATTCAACATGTTATTACTTGTTTAATAATGTTAGTGTAAAAATATTAGTATAAATAAGGTGTACCCTATTAGTATAACACAATACAAACATCACCCTAGCCAACGAACCCAGTAAAATTAGACGAACCCACTTTAAGGAATAACTTGATATTTTGATTATTTCACAGAAATCTAATTTAGTGATTTGTTTACCCAAAACAGCGAATCGGACTCACCGTAACGTAACGCTCGAACCCACGACAACCGATACCACCGGAAACAGGCAAGTGATACTTGCCAGTAATTGTTTAGGCCATGTTTTAGGCCAATTTGTAAAATTGTGTAAAAGAGACTAGGCGGTGAAATGATAGTCGCCTAAACGCCCTATTTGATCTAGTTTGACAACGAAACTAGATCCGACACTTTACCTGCTTTCATTCATGCTGTCATGCCATGTTTAATTTCAATTAACGGTACGCAATTTATCTGCTCATTGCCATGTCATTGCATGCATTTAATGTTCTTCGTGATTGAGTAGCACACGCTACAAACGTTATTACTATTGAGGCTAGGCACCTGCTTTGCGGGCACAACCCTATGCCAAAAACACTTCCTGGCTCGTGATCCAGAAGCGAGCACAGTGTTGTTGGGAAACCAACGCTCGATACACGTGGAGGGGTAGGGTTAAGCGATCACTTGAGCGTAGAAGTGTGCCCGTACAGCCACTTCAGCCAAAAGGCGTAAACCCTGTGCACATCGTGAATACAAGCTAATCGTGAAATCGTGAAATCGTGAAATAGTGATTTGTAGCTTTCTGCTACGACGTGCTTAATTATTTTTATCTTGTTAATTTAATTGTTGCACTCTTTTAATGTCATGACATATCATCATTGTAGAACTGCTAGTTGCATTATTTTATTTGTATCCTTGCACAAAAGTTCTCCGCTTCCCTTGGGAGACTTTTGCTGACATGTGCCCTTTTCTCTTTGGGTGTCACATGTCAGGGTTTGAGACAGAGCAGGTTGCTGAGGACGAGCAGTTCGTTGAGGCTGAGTTCGAGGTCCCTGCAGAGACCGAGTTCGAGGACACGGGTGACCAGTCCTAGACTCGTTTGGAGTCTCCCCTTAGTTGTTACTTTCCTTAGTTGTTGTTAGGTTTCGGTGCGTAGCACCTATCTCTCGTTGTTTTGTTTGGCCATGCTTTAGGCCTTGTTCAAACTCATACTTTTGTGACTATTCTGTGATGTAATATTTGTTGGATGTTGTTGGTGGATATTTTTCTTATCTGCTTTATTATTGTTGTTTCGTCGCAATGCAAGGACCTGCTACCTTTCGAAATTTTTTTACAGACGCTTATCAGACTGCAGCTTCACAGCTCCACGTCTGAGCGGACCTCCTCACGTCTCGCCTTCCATATTAGGGAAGCGGGGCGTGACAGGTTTTAGTGGTGGCCCACGCAGGTCCCTCCTTCTCTTTGCATCTGCGAAATATCGGAACAACAATGATGATAACAACATCCATTTAAATATTCATAACATTCGAGTCATGATTAAGTCTAATCTGAGCATTTCCTTGTCTTAGATGGCCGGTAGACGCGTTACCCGAGGAGCTGGTAGTGGATCTGGAGCTGGTGGTGGAGCAGGACGTGTTGCGGATGACGATAGAGAACCCACCACGAGGGAGATGATGCGGATGATGCAGCAGATGATGCACGTTCAGCAGGGCATGCTTCAGAATGCCCCTCGCTTCGAGCCGGGAGCGAAGCAGTTTCGAGAGCTGGGCCCGTCATATTTCACTGGGTCAGAAGGATCATTAGCTGCGGATGAATGGATGAAGAACACAGAGGATAACCTGCTTCTCTCGAAGGTTAACCCGGCTGGATGGGTTGACTTAGTGAAGAAGCAACTGAAGGACAATGCCCGCAGTTGGTGGGAGTCAGAAGAGCAGCTGTTGGCGAAGCCTATCCCCTGGGCCACTTTTAAGACGAGATTTAATGATGAGTATTTCCCTCGAGCTGCCAAGAGGGAGCTGATGCAGCAGTTTATCAATCTGAAGCAAGGGAATCTGACGGTGGACCAGTACCACCAAGAGTTCATGAAACTGAGTCGCTTTGCGCCGAAGATGGTAGAGACTGATGAGGATCGAGCTCAGAAATTCTTACAAGGTTTATCTTTGGAGCTGCAGAGTCTGATTTCCTCTTCGGACTTAGACTCCTACCAGAAGTTGCTGATAGCTGCCAAGAGGCAGGAGCTGATTGCCAATCAGAAGAGAGGACAGTATTCAGGTGCTGGGAAGAGGCCTATGGAGCAGGCTAGAGCTGTGGTTAGGCCTGGGTTCAAGCCTAATCAGTCCGTGCAGTTTAAGAGGCCAGGTGGGCCTACTCCGAAGTTATGCCATTTTTGTGGCAAGGCTGGTCATGTGAAGGAGCAGTGTAGGAGATTCTTGGGCCAGTGCTTAGTTTGTGGTGACGCTACACATGCATTGAAGGACTGTCCGAGAACTAAGCAACTGTGGAAGGCACCAGATGGAGTTCAGCAGCAAAGAGCTCCAGTGGCTGCTGGACGTGGAGCGCCTCTCATTCCCCAGAAGCAGGCTTTTCAGCAAGCCGTTCAGCCTAAGAGACAAGCCTTCACGATGACTGCATTGGAGGCGGAGACTGAGGACGGAGTTATTGCAGGTAACTTCTATACTAGTCTTCCTTATTTATGCATTGTATTTGATTAGTTATATCCATGTTAATTTAGTTACATATTACTCTTAGGTGTCATCTTAGTTTCATCTCACCCGGCCTTGACCCTGTTCGATTCTGGAGCTTCCATGTGCATCCTATCTCGGAAGTTCGTAGTCGAACACTCGATACCCACCTATACACTTCCCAAGTGTTGGAACATTACGACTGGGAATGGTGTAGTGAAGGTTGCACTGGGATGTAAACCGTGCCCGTTGGTGATTAGTGGACATGAACTATATGCTAATTTCATCGTCCATGACCTATCCAACTTTGATGCTATTCTTGGCATTGACTGGTTAGGAGCTTTTTATGCCACGATCGACTGTCACCGGAAGAAAGTAGTTTTCGAAATTCCTGACCATCCAGTGTTCGAGTTTGTCGGTGGAGGACGTTCGCTTGGACCTGTCAAGTTCCGAGCCCAGCCTTACCGATTGACCGTTGCATCTATGATTGCTGAGCCAGAGAAGCCTGCAGTAGTGAGAGACTTCGAAGACGTCTTCCCTGAAGACATTTCTGGACTACCGCCCGATCGAGCATTGGAGTTCGGCATCGATCTTATGCCAGGAGCTCAACCAATTTCGAAGGCGCCGTACCGTATGGCTCCTGCAGAATTAGAAGAGTTGAGGAAGCAATTGGATGAGCTACTACAGAAGGGTTTCATTCATCCCAGCGTATCTCCCTGGGGTGCACCCGTCTTGCTAGTAAAGAAGAAAGATGGCTCGAGAAGAATGTGTATTGATTATCGGGAGTTGAATCAGATCACAGTGAAGAACAAGTACCCACTGCCTCGCATTGATGATATCATCGATCAGCTTGGTGGATCGAGGGTATTTTCGAAGTTAGATCTCCGGAGCGGATACCATCAAGTCAGAGTCAAGAAGGAAGATGTGCTCAAGACCGCTTTTCGGACTAAGTACGGGCATTATGAGTTCGTTGTCATGCCGTTCGGTGTGACCAACGCTCCTGCTGTGTTCATGAATCTCATGAACCTTATCTTTTACGACTTCCTCGACAAGTTCGTGGTGATTTTCATAGACGACATCTTGGTGTACTCGAAGAGCGAGGAAGAGCATGCAGAGCATCTGAAGATAGTGTTAGAGACGCTCCGTCACCATAGACTGTATGCCAAGTACAGCAAATGCGAATTCTGGCTGGATAGAATTGCATTTCTTGGGCATGTAGTATCGGGAGCTGGTATCTCAGTGGATCCGGAGAAGGTCAAAGCTGTCAGTGAATGGCCTACACCTCGATCAGCATCGGACATCAGGAGTTTCCTTGGATTGGCTGGATACTACCGCAGATTTATCAAGGATTTCTCGAGAATAGCTGAGCCGATGACGAAATTGACGAGGAAGGATGTTAAGTTCAGTTGGTCAGACTCTTGTGAGCGAGCTTTTTCTACCTTAAAGGAGAGACTGACTACTGCACCAGTCTTAGCTATTCCAGACCGAAGCGGAGGCTTCGAGATTTTCTGCGACGCATCAGGCAAGGGACTTGGATGCGTTCTGCACCAACACAATCATGTGGTCGCTTATGCTTCGCGACAATTGAAGGTCCATGAGAAGAATTATCCGACTCACGACTTGGAGTTAGCCGCCGTCATCTTTGCTTTGAAAATTTGGCGACATTTCTTACTGAGTGAAAAAGTGAAATTCTTCACTGATCACAAAAGTTTGAAATATATATTCACCCAGAAGGAGTTGAATATGAGACAGCGTAGATGGTTGGAATTGATGGCAGACTACGACATCGATCTTCAGTATCATCCAGGGAAGGTGAATGTCGTACCGGATGCCTTAAGTCGACTGCCCGAAGTGATGATTCTCACAGCTCAGTGGAGATTGCAGCAGGATCTGCGAAGGATGAATGTTGAAGCTGTACTACCGGGAGTCACATCGTCGTTGATGAACATGCAGATTCAATCGACGATTGTGGATCGAATCAAGACTGCTCAAGATGGGGATGCTAAGTTGAAGAAGATCAGAGGGCAAGTCGAAGCAGGAATTCGGACGGATTTTCTGATTCACGCGGATGGATCTTTGAGATATGGTAGCAGGATCTGCGTACCTGCAGGAGATATCAGAGAAGAGTTGATGAATGAGGCTCACAGTTCGCCTTATTCTATTCATCCTGGAGGTACTAAGATGTACAAAGATCTTCGACAGAATTTCTGGTGGCATGGGATGAAGAGAAGTGTGGCACGGAGCGTTGCCAAGTGCCTCGTGTGTCAGCAAGTGAAAGCTGAACATCATCGTACTGCTGGACTATTGCAACCTCTGCCGATTTCCGAGTGGAAGTGGCAGCACATCACGATGGACTTCGTGACTGGCTTACCTCGGAGCACCAAGCAGAACGACGCGATCTGGGTCATCGTGGATCGATTGACCAAGTCCGCGCACTTTATACCTTTCCGAGTTGGGCAATCCACGGAGATATTAGCAAGGAAGTATATGGAGGTAATAACCTAACTCATACCTTAATAGTTTCCTTCTAGTACTAGTCGTGATATGAATTATGTCATGTAGGAGATCGTGCGCTTGCATGGAGTCCCTGTGAGCATCGTATCAGATCGTGATACGAGATTCACATCTCAGTTCTGGAAGAGTCTACAGACCAATCTGGGTACCAGTCTGAAGTTCAGTACTGCGTATCACCCGCAGACAGATGGACAGTCGGAGCGCACTATTCAGATCTTGGAAGATATGTTGCGAGCTTGCATGTTGGATCTCAAGGGTTCGTGGGAGGATCACCTGCACTTGGTGGAGTTTTCCTACAACAATAGTTACCAGGCAAGCATTGGCATGGCGCCATTTGCTGCTCTCTACGGGAGGAAATGTCGATCGCCACTGAGTTGGGATGACGTAGGTGATAGAGAGCTCTTGGGGCCAGAGATGATTGTGGAAGCAGTTGATGTTGTGCGAGATATCAGGGACAAGCTTCGGATCGCCCAGGACCGTTATAAGCATTGGGCTGATGCTAAACGACGTCCTTTGGAGTTTCAGCCGGGAGATCATGTGTTCCTGAAGATCTCACCAAATCGAGGAGTGATTCGATTTGGGAAGAGAGGCAAGCTTAGTCCGAGATTTATTGGACCCTTCGATGTGCTGGAGCGAGTTGGAGAGGTAGCATATCGCTTAGCCTTGCCACCGTCCTTAGTGGGAGTACATGACGTCTTTCATGTGTCCCAGCTCCGTCGTTATATCAGCGACCCTTCTCATGCTGTGGACTACTCAGAGATCACAGTTCGACCAGATCTGACGTACGAACAGCAACCGGTGGAGATCTTAGATCGACGTCAGAAAGTTTTCAGGACCAAGACTGTTGATCTAGTCAGGGTGATGTGGCATCGCGACTCGCCAGGAGAGTCAACCTGGGAGCGGGAAGATGAGATACGGGAGCGTTACCCATATTTGTTCCCTACTCTTTAGTGGATAAGAATTCCGAGGACGGAATTTTCTTAAGGTGGGTAGAATGTAACGGCCGGTATTTTTCTAGGCGTATTATTATTGTATGTCTGTATTTCCATCCGGATATTTTGGTGTGCGAGTTATTTTGTGCGTCGACACGAGCGCATCTCGGATGTTTTATTCTTATCATGGCACGAGTAATTAATTACCCTAATTAAAATATTCATAATCAAATATTGATTAAGTTTAACCCTCATTAGATTATCCCAAATCAATATTAATTAAAATTTAATCCGAATTAAGTTGCTAATTAATTAAACCTATTGATTCCACCGTTTGGGGTGGTTCAGATCCTACATTGAATTGAATCTTCCCCCACCTCCATCTACCTTATTCATGCTGCTCCCTACTGTTATTATAACAGTAACCCAACAATAGCAGAGGAAACGCCAACAGTCATCTTTTCATTCTTCCTGCAAAACTAATCTCCTGCGACGAATCCCTCCAAACAAATTTACAACACCACCATCATCACCCCTTCAGCCACCATTCTCCACAATCATCAAGATCAACCAGCAACACAAACCCAATTCCTCAAACAACCAGTTTCCAAAACAAATCTCCCCAAAATCAGCTTTCAGCCAACATTCCAAACTTAATCAGTCCCCAAGAATCAAAATCAGCCACACACCAAATACAATCCCAAACGATTTTGAAATCAGGATCAAGAAGAGGAAAAACACAGATCTGGAAATAATTTCAGCATCAAAACAGATTCAAACAAAAAAAAAATCCTTCAGATCCAAACCCTCTTCTTCCTTCTCCTTCTTCCTTCCTCCACCTCCTTTCCCTTGGCCGCAACCCTCGCCATCAGCCGCCTGCGCCGGAGATCCGCCAGCGCGCGCCTCCAGCACGGCGCCGCCCCGCCGACCGACGCACAGCCGCCGCCCGGAGCCGCCTGCCACGCCGTCCGCCCGTCGGGAGCCGCCCGTCGCCTGCGCCGTGAGCCTCCTCCCCTTGAGCGAAGGTAAGCCCCCCTTGATTCGTGTGAGGCTGCGGCGTTTCCTTGTTGCTGCTGAACATTGAAAAAAAAAGAAACAAGGGGAGAAGAGAACAGAGAGAGAGAGAGAGAGAGCCTGGGAGATAGGGGTAAAGTTTTAGAGAGTTATAAAATGATATAAAGGATGATTAAAGAGGGGGACAGAGGTAGACAGTGTAAGTTATGAGCCTTATGAAGAGTTGGCATGCTTTAATTTGAAAGTTTCATGAATGAATAGGAAGTGAACAGTATTGTACAAGTTGATTGAATAAACCAATGCTAAGAGTGACTGTCAGCCTTGACTATAAGTTGTGTGCAACATTATTTATGCAAGGAGAATATTATTATATGTGAAATAATGGCAGTACTATAATTGGAGTAGGTGGGATCGTCTAATGTGATGTAAACCATGTAATGTTAACATGATAATTAACCCTATCAATAATTGGTATTAGGTTGGTTAATAGATTGTTAGTGATAAATCTAATCTCAGCAAGTTAGATTAATTCAACATGTTATTACTTGTTTAATAATGTTAGTGTAAAAATATTAGTATAAATAAGGTGTACCCTATTAGTATAACACAATACAAACATCACCCTAGCCAACGAACCCAGTAAAATTAGACGAACCCACTTTAAGGAATAACTTGATATTTTGATTATTTCACAGAAATCTAATTTAGTGATTTGTTTACCCAAAACAGCGAATCGGACTCACCGTAACGTAACGCTCGAACCCACGACAACCGATACCACCGGAAACAGGCAAGTGATACTTGCCAGTAATTGTTTAGGCCATGTTTTAGGCCAATTTGTAAAATTGTGTAAAAGAGACTAGGCGGTGAAATGATAGTCGCCTAAACGCCCTATTTGATCTAGTTTGACAACGAAACTAGATCCGACACTTTACCTGCTTTCATTCATGCTGTCATGCCATGTTTAATTTCAATTAACGGTACGCAATTTATCTGCTCATTGCCATGTCATTGCATGCATTTAATGTTCTTCGTGATTGAGTAGCACACGCTACAAACGTTATTACTATTGAGGCTAGGCACCTGCTTTGCGGGCACAACCCTATGCCAAAAACACTTCCTGGCTCGTGATCCAGAAGCGAGCACAGTGTTGTTGGGAAACCAACGCTCGATACACGTGGAGGGGTAGGGTTAAGCGATCACTTGAGCGTAGAAGTGTGCCCGTACAGCCACTTCAGCCAAAAGGCGTAAACCCTGTGCACATCGTGAATACAAGCTAATCGTGAAATCGTGAAATCGTGAAATAGTGATTTGTAGCTTTCTGCTACGACGTGCTTAATTATTTTTATCTTGTTAATTTAATTGTTGCACTCTTTTAATGTCATGACATATCATCATTGTAGAACTGCTAGTTGCATTATTTTATTTGTATCCTTGCACAAAAGTTCTCCGCTTCCCTTGGGAGACTTTTGCTGACATGTGCCCTTTTCTCTTTGGGTGTCACATGTCAGGGTTTGAGACAGAGCAGGTTGCTGAGGACGAGCAGTTCGTTGAGGCTGAGTTCGAGGTCCCTGCAGAGACCGAGTTCGAGGACACGGGTGACCAGTCCTAGACTCGTTTGGAGTCTCCCCTTAGTTGTTACTTTCCTTAGTTGTTGTTAGGTTTCGGTGTGTAGCACCTATCTCTCGTTGTTTTGTTTGGCCATGCTTTAGGCCTTGTTCAAACTCATACTTTTGTGACTATTCTGTGATGTAATATTTGTTGGATGTTGTTGGTGGATATTTTTCTTATCTGCTTTATTATTGTTGTTTCGTCGCAATGCAAGGACCTGCTACCTTTCGAAATTTTTTTACAGACGCTTATCAGACTGTAGCTTCACAGCTCCACGTCTGAGCGGACCTCCTCACGTCTCGCCTTCCATATTAGGGAAGCGGGGCGTGACAGTTGACTAGGTCTAGGGCTAATCCTAATGTGATTAGGAGTTTAAAATAATTTAAAATTCAAATCTCACCATCTCCAACTCACCCAAGGCTAGGGTGCGGCCCAAATGAGCTGAAAATTGGCTCAAAAATTATTTAAAATGTTTTAAACTCAAATAAATTTTATTTGGCCGAAATTAATTTAAAACCTGGCTTTTAAAAATATTTTAAACCTTGCTAAAAATATAAAGTACATCAAATAAACTCCAAAAATAATAAAATAAATATCGTGGTGATCGTGATGACGAAAGGAAGATAACTAAGAAGACGGATCTCAATTTCGACGTCGGACAACGAAACTAAAAATAGAAACGTCTCCCGTCAAAAGTGAAAATCGCAACGTCTCATCGAATAAGATTAAATTGTGGAAAATGACTCGAGAAATGTCGTTCCAAATTAGTGCCACTATTTAATACTCTCAGAGACGTTCACAACGGCATATCACACTAAAGTGTTCACAAACAAACAAAATCCAAAATAAACACGTGCACGGTCAAAAGCACATGCACGAACAACGTACAACAAAAAGTGGTCGTTACACAACGGGTTCTATTTTTCACTACAGGAGATGGAGAACAAGGAACCATTTGAATGGAGAACGACCATGGCAACGGAGAGGGCTGCAGGAATGCGCTCAAACCTCAGGAGAAGGAAGAAACTGACGGGGAGAAGAAAAATAGAAAGTGGAGCAAAAACAGAGAGTTGGAGCTGAAATTAGCAGCCCACTCGGCTGAGTGACATTGTCATTCGACCGAGTGAAGACCCTACTCGGTCGAGCAGGGTACTGATCATGGAAGATTTTGAAAACCCCTCTCTGTATTTTATATGACACTCGGCCGAGTGAATCAGACACTTTCAGCACTCAAAAAGTTCTAAGTGGCCTTGCCACTCGGCCGAGTGACATTTGTCCACTCTCCTGAGTGGTAAGATGTACTCGCCCGAGTCGCTACTTTTGCGGAAAATTTTCGAAAAATTTTAACTGAGCCACTCGCCGAGTATATGCGTCACTCGGCCGAGTGACTAACCCTATATATTCGAAATCGCGCGGCACAATTCCCAAAATTCCCAAAAAAATCCCAAATTTCATTTTCACATCCCGAGGTTCTCCCCATTCGATCGAACAGCCCAACCCTTCACCCGAGCCACCCCGACCCACCGGCCGAGTCGCCGTCCCCCTTGCCGACCCGCGCCTGCCCGCCACCGCATGTGTCGTGCTCCCCGCCACCGTCCATCCGCCATTAAGCCCTATTTTGCCCTTTTTCTCCCAATCTCTGATTCGTAAGCCCAATCCCTTCCCAAATCCAAATTAATCAATATATATATATATATATATATATCTATTATCTCTGATCTTACCCCATACTTATTGATATACACTGCTAATTTGTGAATTTGCGTTTCAAGCAAGCTTGGGGGAGATTCAAGGCTGATTTGGAGCTTATCGGAGAAGGCGATTCCCCGCACACATCCACCGCTTGCACTCGCGTCGTGTTCGGGTACACTCGTTCCTTATTTACAGCACTTCGCATTTGGGTAGGCACGTTTGGCGGCTCACATGCTGCCACGCACTAGGTCACACACGAGGGCGCCCGCTTCCAAGTGGAAGAGGACCAGCGATCCTGGCCCCTCTTTCATTAGGGTGGACTCCCCTCTACCTAGCCCGCCACCACCCACACTTTCACCTCCTACCACTCCTATTCCATCACCTCCGGCATAGCCAGCCCCCGCTTTCAACACAATGGGGATTACGTTCAGGGATGATGCACACGGCGCCAGATTTGAGCGTATCTCCCAACGTTTGATCGTACCCTCTAGGTTCATGCACCTCGCTAATTTTGAGCGCCTAGGGGTACTTGAGGGCCTGCTCCAGTTGTATGACAATGTGGGGTGGCGTGACTTTCTTTCGGTGTCGACGGACACCTATATCCGGCCAACACTAGAGGTTCTAAGTTCTATTTCTAGGACTGCCGGGGGATTCTCATTTCACTTGATAGATTGTGAGTGCGAGATCAATCTTGATATGCTCTGAGCCTACTTCCAGTGGCCCCCCATCCCAGACCCCGACCGAGCCTATAGTCCCACGCACATCCCACCGCCATCATTCGACACACACACGCCTTCTGGACAAGTATCACGGGATCACCTCTCGCCTTTGACCCTAGCAGTGCCAAGGCCTCCGCTATTCTCCACCCATGCATTCGCATTGCACAGCGCCTTATGGCGACCACTTTCTAGCAACGTATGAGTCGGGGATGATGTCGACCTCTGAGCTTTACATGCTCTACGGGATGACTCGAGCGCGAGCCATAGAGGTAGGTGGAGACGTCTTACTCCCCACCACTCAGATTGACATAACTATTTGGTACTTGGACCGCATCGTTATCTCTGTCGGCGTTAGGATGCCTATCTGTTGCGGCGGTTTGATTACTCTTCTGGCTTCCATGTGTGGAGTAGACCTTCCAGCTGGTTTGCTGCGACCCCGGGCCCCACTTCCCTTTCCATAGATGTTATGGCCCGCATGAGATGCTATGCCCTCATGGTCAGCACATCTGGGTATGGTTGCACGGTCCTTTCGACGCAGATTACATGGTTCTTTCGAGCCCCACTCGGACCCATATTGGACTCGCAGGAGGGGAGTGGATTCCAGCGATGAATGTCCTCATCCCGGTTACGTATGTGCTAGAGCCTGAGGGTGCTCAGCAGGAGCCCCTCCTTCCACCTTTGGACCTGCAGATCCCTCAGCCTGCACCAGATTTGTCTATACCTCCCGACACCTCTGTCCACACTTCTGTCAGTGTCGGGAGTACACTTGCTGAGTCCACCACCACCACCACCTCTGTGCCGATGACCATTGATCCCATTTCTGCTGTGAGCCCTGAGCGACCCACCACCATTATTGAGAGCGGCGAGCCCTCTTTTGCTTCCATAGTGGAGACCCTGTCCACTTTCTTATTCTCGACCCCTGGGGAGTCATTTTCTGCACATTTCACGGCCTCCCCAGTTGTCGACCCTTCTGTCTCCACTGCAGCTATCTTCGCCGAGAGTGTCGTGACGTCTGTCCCCATTTCTGTGTCACCGACCTCTCTGTCCTCCTCGCCCTCTGTCACCATTTCAGCTTCTGCTGCTGCTCCTTCTTCTTCTACCATTCCTGTGTCTCAGCCTCCCACAGAGGCTGAGCGAGTTCTAGTGAGCACAGCTCCACAGCCCCACACTGTAGTTGCACCTGTTGTTTACTATAGCCGTGCGAGGCAGCCCTGTTCCTCACCTATTCGACCCTCTGCTCTACCTCCCCTCGACACCCTAGTTCAGCACCTGCGTGCTCTAGAGGGGGCAGTTAGTAGGCTTAGAGGAGATTTTCAGGCTCTCTCTACTACCGTTAATGCTGTATAGTCTCGTGTCGCTTTACTTCCTGGTATTCAGGCTAGCCTGAACCAAATTCTTGTGCGACTGTCACAGCCACCACCTGCCACTACACATACCTCTACCCAGCGGCCACCCCCACCACCACCTCTACCTCAGGACGGTGCTGGTACTCCACCACACACTTAGGCACACACTGGATGCCTCCCATATTTTTGCTGCTACTTTGATTGATGATATCTTTTCTGTTGTTTTTTGTGCACCTCCTCCCCACACATTTTGATCACTTTTTACTCATATTTTTCTATATCATTTTGGGAGAGAGGAGGTATTTCTGGGGACACTTATATTGCACGATCTTGATCTCTGCATGCATCACTTGCATATCCATCTCATTTTCTTTTATTTTCATCATGCATGCATCCTCACCCACCCCACCCATATCTTATTTCTCTGTGTGCCAAACTTTTCATAATGAGGACACTGTACCGTTTAGCTTGGGGGAGTGAGTGTCCCACGCACTTTTCATTTTCTTCATTTTCATTTTTATTTTCTCCACCTTTCTTTATTTTACACTTATTTTCACCCACTTTTTCAATTTTTTCATCGTGCATCACATTTTCTTACTTTTTGTGTGTGCTGCATATGTATTGTAGTTCTTGTTTTTCTTTTATCCTTATTTCTTTTATCCTTTTTGCTAGAGATGAATTTTCTGTGATGATGATGACATGGAATTAGCTTATCTCTATATGCATATTATCTTGTCATGCCATCGTTTTTATTTCAGATATCATATGCTATGCTTTGCTGTGCATTCGAGATAGTAACCCGCACCTTCATTATATGAATGTGAATGAAATTCTACTATTTGCTGAGTCTGATGATTTATATTGTATAATTTTCATAGAAAACACACCAAGCTTCACACATTGACTGCCTATATTTGGAGTACTGCTTTGCTATCTGATGTCACTTCTTTTTGCATGAAAATTGTACGCTTCACTTTCAGGTCGATTGAATGTATGCTATGTTGATATAACTGGATTAGTTTACTTTCTAAAATCAAACTGGGTAGATTACATTACTCTGCTGAAAGTTGTCGTGCACATTCTAAAGAGTGAACTGAGCGGTGCATACGTTTCTTTCTCCACATATCTTGAACATTATTTCTATACTTAAAATAATTGTGAATCCTATATTGGCATCTTCCCCTTGTTATCAAAATCCATGCTCCAACACCCCAAAATAAAAAAGAAAAAATAAATGTATATCAATCTATCTTTTGATTTGGGATCCTGATTGTATATATGTGATTACAAAAAAAGAAAAAAAAGAGGAGAAAAAAGAGCAAAAGAAAAAAAGAAAAAGAGAGAGAAAATAAGTTCATACATGATCCCATCTCATTTGTTTCTCTCTTTCTTCCCTCTTTTAGTTTTCAATTTTTTTGTAGCTTCAAAAATGGGGAAAAGTCTTATTGTTTTATCCGATGCCACCATGCTTATAGATAAGCTTGGGGGAGGAGATCCAATGATGTATGGGAGAGTGACTACTTGTCTGTGCATGACGACCTATGCTAGGTAATTTTCTATACTCAGGGAGATTTCTAAAAGTATTACGAAGTCCAGGAATCGAAATTTGGCATGCATTTCATGAAAACCACTCATTTCTATTCTTATTGCTTCATATTGTGTGATACCTCTTATACTCCAAATTAAAAGCGGTCAATTGAAAAGTGTGTGGTCTATGATTATGTATATTACTTTAGATGCTTCAGACGATGCTAATTCTAGAATGATTTCATGTTTCTTATCGTTTTGATATTTCTTGGGTTTCTATACCGAATGCATCTTTATATGATCATGATATCGAGATAAAAATCTTTGGCATGTTTTTATTTGTTGAATGCTATATGAGTAAGCCCTCCACACACTGAGAAAATGATCTAGCGCCTCCCTCTTCGTTTTCTTTTCTACTTTTTCTTTCCTTTTTCCTTGTTTTTACCCGCCAGGTTCGCCTTTTACTCATCTTCCTCGAGGACGAGTAAGAGGTAAGTTTGGGGGATTTTGATCACTCCTTATTTTACACCATTTTTCTGCATGTTTTCATGACATTTCGATCGCCCATATTGTGTTTTTCACGATTATTCGACGTTATCGCATTACTTTTCACTATTTCTTATTTTTGTTGTATTTCAGGAGATATGGATCGATCTGGAGCGAAAATAAGATCAAGGAACTTTCGTCGCCCACAGCTTATTTGAAGAGTTAGAAGCGCTTGAGGATGAGCAAAAGAGGAATAAATTCTATAGAATCGACGAGGAGGCAAGGAGGAGAAGAAAAGAGCCCAGATACAGTTCACTCGGCCGAACAGATAGTTCACTCGGCCGAGTGAAACGGATACACACTGCCAATTTTCAACGTTCACTCGGTCGAGCAGGAAATTTCACTCGGCCGAGTGAGAAAACTCACTCGCCCGAGTGTAACAGTGATTTTCTTCCGAGAAGCAGCCAAGTTACTGGAAATTTTGAGAAGACCCACTCGGCCGAGCAAGATTGCCACTCGGCCGAGTGGAGAAGCCCACTCGCCCGAGTCAGACAAAGTGACAGACCCCCTATTTTCCCAGACTTTCTGTCTTTTATTGGGTCTGTCACTCGGCCGATTGACATAGGTCACTCGGCCGATTGACGCAGTCCGACTGCTACGCAAATTTGGTTTTCTGGGCTGCGCAGGGGCAATTCTGTCATGATTTTTGGACGAATTTGGCTTGTATTTAAACCTAGTTTTATCCCTAGTTTTAGGAGAGACTTGAATTATTTTTTGACGGCTATTCCTTTTGTAAATCTCAGCTGGAGATCATAGACGCACAATTTGGTTTGATCTTTCTCTTTAAAACTCTTATTTTTATGAATTGTTTCTTCTCTACAATGAATTGTGCTATGATATATTTCTTTATTTCTGAGATTTCCATGATGACTTATGAGTAGTTTCGTCGTTCTGGGGCATGGGGATGAACCCTATGGACCCGATCCTTGAATTATGATGAATGAATCGAATTGTTGCTAGGATTGATAACGGTTAGGTTGTGATTGATTTACTACGTATAGCTAGGAATTTCCATCGAATGGGATTTGCAAGAGATTGGATCCCAATTGATGGGAAGGCCTAGATATTCGATTTAGATGTATAATCGAGATTCTCTAGACTTCGCTTGCAAGAGATTGGGCCAAAGCTAGGATTTTTATTATAAATCTATACTAATATTTGTTTGCAAGAGATTGGACGGATACGAACTATCATAGCCTAGATCGTAGCTCGAGTTTGCACGAGAGTGGGCTCGAGATGCGATTGGATGATGATGTCAATCTTCACGCTAGTGGCTTGGGTTAGGGTTTGCACGAGAGTGGGCCCTAATCTAGGTTGTTATAGACCGGCAATAGCGCAAGAGCGTGAGCTTGGTTCTACATTCAGTTGCGACTAGTTCACCCTGATTCCAGCCTTGCAATATTGAAATTCATGATTCATAAGGATAAGTGACGGTCCGTAGTGGGGATTTCCTATCCCTAGACTCTTTAGTATATTGAATTCTATTTGCTATTTGAACGATTGTGACACTACTATCAAAACCATTCTTATTCCATCAATAGCTAGGTGATCAAAGTAGAGTACCGTCAATTGTCCTCCCTGTGTTCGATACCCGCTCGCCACTACACCGTGCGCTTACAGTAAAACTACAGTCGTTTTCCGGGTGTATATACAGACGCGATCATGTAGCTGAGCGAATGAATTAAACATTATTGGAGAGAGCGAGGTGCATGCTCTGTAATGCTGGTTTAGAAAGAAGATTCTGGGCTGAAGCTGTGTGTACAGCTTGCTACTTGATAAA
>CM061138.1:144716264-144731265 GCA_030789695.1 Scilla litardierei | reverse complement strand
AAAAGAGTAAAATCTCATTAATTGTACAAAATGGGATTAGTATTAATTCGGTTTAATTAGGGAAATTAGTGCACAAGTGGGTTAAACGAAACCAGATAATTACGAGAAAAATACCGGGCGTCCATGTCGACGAGAGAAACAAAACTAAGAAATTGATCACGGCTAGGGCGACGAGAAACGAAACTAAAACTAAAAAGGTCACACGACAAAAGTGAAAATCACGATGCCTCTTCAAACAAAGTCAAACCGTGGGAGAACGACCCATGAAATGATGTTCCAAAATATTTCCACAAATTAATACTCTTCCAGAGGGTCACAATGGCATATTATATCTTAGGGTTCGGATATAAGAAAGGTTCAAAATAAATACGTGTACAAACAAGAGTACATGCACGAAAAGCGTACGATCAAAAACAGACCGTGACACAATTGGTATGAGAGCCAGGTGTATATATCAAATCTAAGCAAATATTATAGAGTTCTTCTATAAAGAGTTATGCAACTAGAGGAGCAATTGGTTCGAATTCGTATACGGGGTGTATACGGGGTGTTCGTATGTGACAGTTTGAGGAGCACAATACAAAATTGACAAGTTCAATAGTAAGAAAAATTTCAAGGTAGGTTGTACAAGATAAATGCAATCTTGAGGAATGATCATATCTACATAATAATATATGATAAGGATACCTTACCGGTAGATATTTCAGAGAAGGAGAATATGGGGATGGATGATTCGGCAATGACAACCATCTAGCTTAGAATATCAGACAAAAAGGTTTATTATATGTCTGTGGAGAATATAGCCAATGGACTATGTGAGAAGCTAGAGAAGATGTATTTGAAAAAGTCATAGACCAACATGCTGTTTTACTAAAGACTTTTCTTACTTTCAAAATGCATGATGTGACCTCATTTAAGGATCACATAGATACCTTCAATGCATTAGTGACGAAAATGAGGGCCATTGATTTACTATTAAGGTAGTGCATGCGATGATGATTCTGTTTCTGTCATTGCTAGGGTGATACATAATGTCTGTACGTATCATGATCTACAGTCAAGATACTCTAAGTCTTGATAACATGAAGAAATGGATGTATAGCGAGGAGTTAAGATATTAGATGGTAAGAGTTGGTTTTGTTGGATATTGAGCACCCCTAGTGTAGTTTAGATGGTGATCAAACAAATGTATGAACTAATCATGTTCATTGAGTAGGAATTAAAAGACAATTTCATAAAAATGAGTCAAATGTAAAAGGAAGAATGTTGTTCAAGGAGCTTGATCAAGAAATTGAAGATAATCAATATGAAGCATTGATCAAAGATGAAGTGTGGAGGAAGCTCATTCAAAGGCACAAGAGCTCAAGACTCTAAGGCATGGAAATGTTGGACTTCAAGCTACATCAAGTGTATATTTTTGATGTATTTTTGTATTTGAGTTCATGTCCTTAGAATTTATGTAGGACTTTGATTTTGAAGCACAACACACACTTAGAAAAACATATTTAATGCATAAAAATATTTTGAAAATCGTTTTGAAAATATTTAGAGAGAGTATATATCACACTCCTTCATGATACATTTCCATGTATCAGAAGGGAGTCAACTCCCAGATGTATATGATTCGACTCCTGGAGCATAGGAGCTACAGAGTGGTTTCAGGCTACTGATTAGTAGTCGAATCCTGTGTTCAGAAGAGTCGACTCCTTATTAGTAGCCGACTCATTGAAGTACATGAGTCGACTCCCAGTCCCCCAACGGTCTAATTCATTTACCCTTTTGCAACCTATTGGGGGAGACATTGTATGCCCTTAAGACAATTATTACAATTGTAATGAGACATCTCATTCGAAATGATAGTAAGAATATGGTAGTCTTTACATATGATATCATCTGTATCACTTCAATGGTAGTTGTCGTGATTATATGAAGTATGGATAAAGTCCCAGGACAAATGAGGGGAATATTAGGATCTTGATGAGAAGATGATAATGTGGCCAATGTGTCTGTCGATCATATGTCTAGACCTGGTCTTGGTCAGAGGAATATCGAATTAGGACATCGACATTTTGGTTAGACCAGTGTGCATTGATCTATACCATCGGATGGTAGTGATTGGCCTCATAGTCACTCGGTGTGGTGACATCGTTAGATAATGCACATGTGCTTGTTGGGAGAATCATCAGAGATACTTCTGTACTGTTACCATACTCTAAACGTTAACAAAAGATCTCTAGTGGCAGGAGGTGCATGTTAGTTCTTTGACTGGAGATGTGCTAAAGGACCATGCGTGTGGAAGGTTATACTTTAGTAGATATCGAACGTTAGCTTTACAGCTGAGATAGATACCTTCTAGATATGGTTGGAAGCATGTGAAGGGAGTGGCCATGCAGTCAGGATTCATCTCCTTCGCTGTGGGAGGTTAGTGTCGCAGTTGAGTAAATGGCTCCAAAGTAAATACCTGGCCAGTGTAGGAGATGAACTTGTTAAAGAATTAGCAAGTGTCATCCAACTAATAACTATGTGATCGCATTTGACTTAAAGTGTTTCAGGTGTAATTGGGTTTGACTCTATATCGTACCCTAGATACCTTAGGACATTTGGATGACAAAGGGACCGAAATGCACGGAATCAATCACAGTAATGCACAGATTATCTCAAAGAGATTCTAGTCTCCCAAACCAAATAATGAAGGTTCTGAAATGGGGGTCGACACACTTAGCTAGGGCCACTATTGATCATTGACACGATGTGATCATGGTCACTACTATAGTAGGACTCGGGCGATTAGAGTCTCACACCAATGATAAACTTCTCACGAAAAGCAAAGGATGAAACCATGAATATACATGATATACTAGGGCTAAGATCACAAGTGGTTATTCTCAGATCAGAATAAGACAACATGTCCGTATGAACTAGTTGACTAGTGCTTAGGCATTAGTGATCCTAGCCCTAGTATAGCACTAGTCCGCATGGACTAGTTGACTAGTGCTTAGGCATTTGCAATCCTAGCCCTCATATAACACTAGTCGACTAATCAGTTATTAGTCGACTAGTGCGTGGCACTAATCGACTAGGCAAACTATAAATTTTACAGAGAGTTGACTAGTCGACTTGTTACAGTAATTAGTCGACTTAGCCGATTTATGCTGACATGACAAGACACAAATTTGACATGAAATTTGATTGGGAATCAATTCTGATCCTTATCCAAGAGTTCTAGTGTGATTAGAACTCATCTAGGATGCCTATTCTTCTTTGTGCATTTAGGGATGAGATTGAGTTCTATGCGAACACTCATTCCAAATCAGATTCGGCTCCCCTAGCACTATATAAAGGCGCTACCCTAGCCCTCTAGATGCATGACATGAATTGATGAATCTCTATTGAGATAAATCAGAGTTTTTTATTCTCCTTCTTATTCTCTCTAGCAAAGCAAGGAAGGCAGTTTGAGTTCTTGGAGGCTAGTGAATCATGGAGGCGTTCTTCATACCGTGATTCATCTAAGGTGCTGGTTGGAAGAGGTGAACATGGTGCTTTTGGTCTTCACCGATAGAGATTAAGAATCTGCGAGTATCACTTGAGTATACTCACGTAAAGGGAAGATATTTATGGATTTAATATTCAGTAATATAATTCCTAGTTAGCAGTAGACCATGGTCATGATTTCTAGTTAGAAATTTTTTGAATTTTCTACCTTGCGTTGCATGATCTAAATAGTTTAGTTTACTATCATCATAACCTTACATAGTATCAGAGCCTTGCTGGTATCTAGGTTTTTATACAAATATAAACCTGTTAGATCTTTAAAATTGGATTTTGATCATCAGAACATCGTGTTTGCATAAATCACCCGTTATAGATTAGTCGACTAGTAGTCAACTACTAGTCAAGTAATAGTGGACTAGTTGACTGGGCCGTAAGGACTAACCGAATAATCCACCTATAGGTGATTTGCGTAACCTGCAAATTGTGGATTAGTCTACTAGCATATGATGACTAGTTGTCTAATCCAGCAACATGCACTAGTTTTATTGATTTTAAATCTCTGATTTTTAAAATAGAACATTATTCTTGAAGTGTTATAGGATAACATGGATTAAATTATTTAATCATGATTAATCTTCAGAGGTTATGATTTTAAAAGAAGTTTAAAATTTTCTAAAAATTCATTTAAAATATTTTCATGATAGGATCATGTGGATGTTAACCATAATATGATTATAGGATAAATAATTATAAGGATCATGTGACCGTTCTACTGTTAGTAATCTAACATAACGGTATAGGACGTTGCCCTGATGTCCAAGTAATTAGTTAGCGATTTTATTTATATCTGCTTGCAGGGTCGCTTGTAAAATTAAATGAAATTGCTTATTGTGTTGTTGCTCGCAAAATGTAGCTCGTTTACAAATTGTTTGTTCATGACATATATTTTGCACCAACCTAATTAATGCAATTAATTAGTATATGTAAAGACAAGAAAGTTGGAACTACTAAGGCTATACATATTTTTATTAGATTTGAAGTTCAACTGATAATATTGGTGTTTAACTAAGAAAGGCAAGTTTGAATAATGTAGTTGTAATTAAGGAACATGAACTTGATGATTCAACCCACGGAAAACCTCCCTCCCTAAATTGTGTTTACCTGGCCAAGTTATTTAATGAATTCTCTTATCCAATAAAATTAAAAGACTTAGTTTTTCTAACTATATAAAGTCAATTATGTTCAAACTCCTTTTCAGGATTATCTGTAGACCTCCATTGTTTCAAAGAATGTAGAGTACTTAGAATTGATGCAACAGTTTGTTGGGACATGAGATGGCAAAGAGATACACTAGAGGGGATGAATAGTGTATTGACAAATAAAAATTTACCTCTAGAGATCTCCCTAGGATTAATAAAGAGTTACTTAGTATTAATCCTAATCAACACAAAATACTTGCAATAATAAAGATGCGTAGCCGAATATAAATGCAAGTAAGAGAAAAATAGAACAATTCGCAAACACACATATTTTATCTTGGTTCCCCACAACCTGGGTATGTCCAGTCCACGAATCTCTGTGGAGCTTTAATCTACTATTTTCGGTAAATAGTACAAACCACATCACCTTAAATGAGGTTTTTCCCTTACATCACAAAACGAGGACTTTTATAAACACCTTACCTGCAACAAGAGTTTACTCACCACCTACCCTCCGACTAGGATTTACAAACCCTCACCTACAATGAGAAAATCGCTCTTACTAAAACCCAAGTAAGAGATAATTACAATCATTTGAAGATTTACACATACCTATAGCCACTTGATGAAGCCCGTGTGTATGTGATTGCTATAGGAGTGGATTTGATCTCAAATATGAAAATATTATGAAGATTGAGAGATCAAAAAATAAACTTGGTTTACATCTCTATTAAAATTTTACTTCAAAATAGAGATTAAAACAAGTTTTAATGAAATCACATAATTCTTATAGCCAATATATATGTGTGAATATCGTTGCTAAAAGAAATTGAAATCCTTTTGATCAAATAAAATATTGAATGTTAAACATAAACTTGATCATAGTAAATAACTTGAAATTGATTCTCTAAAATATTAGCACTTAGGATTTATAGAGATCAATATTCAAGACTTGATATTTGAAAGAATATAAGTAAGAAAACACAAAGATCAAAAAGAAAACTTGAAGTTTGAATCGTTAAAATAAAAGCCATATGCTTTGGTGATCAAATCAAGTTAGTGTTAGAATAATAAAATAAATAAAATGAGTAAAGAATTTTCAACACAAAAATTAGAACAAGGCCTAAGAAGAAGTTCAAAAAGTGAAAGAGCTTTGAGAACATTTGAGCAATATAATGATTTTGAATGAATAATTTATATATATAAACATCTGAAATCAAAGCTATTTATAGAGAAAAAATAACACAAAATCAGCTTAAAATCAGCTCAAAAATCTCCTCAAACGACTAGTTAACGGCTGTTAATTTAAAATCAAAATTTTGTTAACAGCTAAAAGTTGATCCAGATAGCAGGCTATTTGCCCAGATAGTCGGCTATTTTCCAAAATAGACGGCTATTTAAAAACCCGAGAGTTCTGGGCAAAAATTTGACTGCAGATAGTCGGCTATCTGTTTCAGATAGTCCGCTATTTCTGAAACTTGAGTTTTTTACATAAAAATACTTTGAAAATATTTATAATTAATTGTATACTAATTTAAAATATAGTAACACATTTTAAAAAAATTTTAAAAACATTTTTGGAATATTCTAAGTGTGTGGGCTTTATCAAGAGCTTTGACATTCTAAAGTCTTACACCAAGCCAAAATTCTAATTCTTTAATGTCTTGGTCATTTGTCTTGGCTTCCTTGTGCTTTTGTTCTCCAATGACCTTGAGAATGGTTTACCACACTTGCTTCTAGCTTTCATATCTTGAATCCATACTTCATGCTTGTGTGCTTTCTTTGATTTGACTCGATATGCTTTATCACTATCATTCAATGATAATCCATACTTAAAAATAAAATTCCTACATACAAACTCAATGATAATATTAGTACAATAATACGTTACTCATCATCAAAATACCAATGGGGTGGAGACTCAATATCAAACATTCTCCCCTTTTTTGATGATGATAACATATTGCATAAAAACATAAAAACCATGCAATGTAATGCAATGCAATGCTATCATATTCTCTGTCCCTCTTTGGCATCATTAAAAAGGGTAAAAACAAATCAATATACATTATAACCCAAAAACATTCTTCCCATACATATATCTCTCTAAGAGTGTATGTGACTTAATAGCAACATGGGAATGATGCCAAGAGAAATATATCAAGTGCTAAAAAATACATCTTATATGACAAAGCACTACCACCATGTTTTAAAAAATACCTTCTTTATAAAAGAAAATTTTCTTACATATGCTCCCCCTCAATGTTTGCATCAATGAAGTTGGGTCTCCTCCTTAATCCATGCATATATCTTGAGATTCATAGGGAGCTCCTCTACTAATCCCTAATAATTTTGGTACTTGAAAATCAAACAAATAATTTTGGTACCTGAAAATCAAACAAATAATTTTGGTACCATTTCTTTGTGGGGCCATGGGATTAGTAATACATATAAATATCAACCAAAAGGGAACCAAACAAATTTGGGGTTTGATTTCTGATAAGAAAATCTATAATCTCTACAAAAATGAACGTTTGTCATAAAACTAGAAATGTAATTGACTTTCATTTGGACGGTTCCAATTTTGTGAATCCAAATTTTGACGTATCCATTTTTAGTTTTAGGAACTCTATCTTGATGATGAGACATCCTAGCATTTTGAGTAGTCACATTGTAACCTAAGCCATGTGTACTAGTTGATGGTCTTTGTGAGCTAATCAAGCTATCTAGTTTTTCTTTACCCATATTAAATTTCGCTACATTATTATCCATGTCCTCGTGCTTTGCCTTAATGGTGGTCATGTTCATTTCTAAGTCTCTAAAACTATTTCCTAGGTCTTTATTTTCTAGGCTAATCAATTTATTCTTTTCTTCTAGCTCTTTAATCTTACTTATCAATTTTATGTTCTCTTCCCTAATCTTTTCTAGCTCAAGATTATGAGAATTAGTTCCACAATATTTATGCTTCTTTTTTAGAGTTAAAAGCTCTTTAAGTGTTTCCTCATATTTAGCATAAAGTCTATAAACTTCCTCATAATCCGTGTCTTCATCATCGCTACTATCGCTGACACTAGAGTTAGGGTTATAATTTACCTTGGGATCTCCATATGCCATGAAACACATATGTGACTTCTCATTCCTTTTACTTGATTCTCCTTCACTTTCGGATGATGATGATATTGTAAAAATTTCTGAGATAAGAGGATGGTGCTATTAAAATCAGAGGAAGAATGTACTTATCATTAAGCCGAGGCGTGTTAGGCACTGTTCTTAAGAGTAGATTTCCGCCCCTCAGAGTGAAGACTCGGTGCAAGGCAGGTCCAGCAGCTACCCTCCAGGATTCAACGGCAATGGCCTTGTAAGTGTGCACTCACAATACAAGGCTTTCGCAAGCAACAATGGTTCTTTGATCTCACATGAAAATGAACGACTAGGCGCAAGGGAAGTTGCAAATAGCAGGACAACAATAGATGCAATTTTGTGGAAGAAATAAAATGATTTTCGCAGTTTTAGAACTTTTGACAAGCTGAGTTTATATAGAGGAAATATGTGACTATTGGGATTCTGCAATCAATGAAAAATAATAATTCAGCCATTAAAAGAGAATATGTCTGTTGCGAAAATTAAAATGTGATTTAATGAAAAATGTCACTTGAGAGATTAAACAACAATTTAATGAAAAAATAGCTGTTGGGGAAAATAAAAACGTAATGGGCCTTTAAAATTCTTCCAAGCAAGAGGGCTAAAAATATGATGCAAAACTCGGGCACTCCGCGCGTGCACCCGTGAACCCCCCTGCGCAGGCGCGACGCCAGCGCACACATGCTAAGGGTTTCCGGATACGTCGCCCACATTTTCCTTTCGGCTCAACCCGGTTTGGGCTCGGCTCCTTGCTTAGGCTCATGCGCACGCGAGCTTCCCCTTATTCCTAGCCCATATACAAGTCCAATAGCACATTAACAAGAAGTCTATAATAAGCCCCACCAAGATGTTCTACCATCCAATGTGGGACTAAAAATACACTTTGAATTGAAGAAATAAGCCAAAATGTCCAACAATCCTCCACTATTTCAAAATTCAAAGACACGGATATAAGAATCCAAGAAGATGAACAAAATTGATGTGAGATCGAATACGAAAATCCAACACATTAGCAATGGTGACTTTCAGTCTATATTACTTAGGGATTGAAAGTGTGTTCCACAAGAAGTTGCTGAAACATATAGTTTCTATGAACCAATCTCCCATATTGAATCATCAATGAATAATTGCTTGCTCTTACAGGTTAATGTTGGAATTTCATAATTCCATATTTCTATTCCCATATGGTTTTGATATGACAAACACATACAGTGCTACTAACTCTATGTATGCAGATACAAATCAATGCTAAGTTCCACACAATCAGATATCTTCATGCATATTCAATTGGATATATCCTTCATGAAGCTGGAAAGACAAAGGCACCTACATCTATGACTTGGAATATAATCACTTGATAAGGATCCCCTGCAAAAAAGCTTCTCAGATTCAGTTGCAGATGCAGTCCTATCTATGGCTTTATGGAATCAATGTAAAATTTACTTTATTAGAGTCACAAAGCCTTGTGATAATATGTCTTAGTCACTTAGGTTCCATTACTCAGAGATCTACACTTCCCAATTTCGAAAATTCGCAACTTTGAAAATTGGCAACCAATAACCCCATTTTGGTCGACCAATTTTAAACCTTCGTATTTGACTATGGGATTACATATGCTAACTCTCATAACCGTGTAAATTCTAGAACTTTCTTCCAACGGTCAAAATTCTCTCTGTAAATTTTGGTCGACCAATTTGTCCTTTTGGTCGACCAATTTCAAAACTAGCCGTTTTGATCCCAAATTTTCAGAGATGGTTCTTGCCTGTTTTCCAACGTTAACTACAGTCCCCAACCGTCCCTAAACACTATAAATAGAGGGGTATACCCTCTCTTTTTCTTCACTCACTTTCCTCTTCTTTACTCTCTTATTTGTTGAGATCATGTCTTTTATTTTCTAAAGCTTTAGGCCATTAGTTGTTCTTTTCTTATTTGTAAGAAGAAATCATTAGATTTCTTTCTTCGTTTAAGAACGGAAGAACTTGGATTTTTCAACATCATTTTGGAAAGTTGTTTGTGTTCATAATTGCAAGAAGAAATCGATTGATCTCTCTCTTCTTTTATAAACCAGAGAACTTCAAGTATTGCTCTTCATTACATATCTTATACATCTTGAAGTTCATCTTCTAAACACCATCCTTGAATTCATTCTCTGAAATTCATAACAAGGCTATATGTGTTTTTCTATTTCATTATTTAACAGGTTTGAATCTATGTTTAGAGATTGTACAAAGTTTGGGACACTGGGAGTGTCGCCATTTTTGTAAGTGTGTGCTTGCGCAGCAAGTGATTATAGTGGATTGAAAATCTCTACTGTGAGTAGAGGACTGGAGTAGGATCAAGAGGATCCGAACCAGGATAAATCTCTGTGTTTGTGTTTGATTTATTTTCAGTACTTGTCATTTTATTTCTGTGCCATCTTTGCAAATATCAGTAACGTTTTATTTGTAACATTTTTATTATATACACTATTCACCCCCCTCTAGTGTATTGATCCATACAGACTAAAATTATATTTGGTATCAGAGCAAGGTTAAGATGGTAGAATTAAGCTTGAACGCTGTTCCACACAACTACAACACAAATCAGCATCCTGAAGGGCACTCTCAAGTTTGTCCTCCTCTATTTGATGGTTCTAACTACTCATATTGGAAAATACGAATGGAGATTCATCTCCAAAGTATGCATTATGAGATTTGAGACATCGTATAGACATGATACACTAAGCCAACAACTCATGTTGCTGATTGGTCTGCCAACGACAAAGCTGCAAAGACAAACAACTCAAAGGCGCCCCTGAATGCTTTATTCTATGCCATGGATAAACATGAGTTTAATCGAGTATCTCAGGCCAAAAGTGTAAAGGAGATTTGGCACATACTCGAGGTAACTCATGAAGGAACAAATAAAGTAAAGGAAACTAAGATTGCTTCTTTGGTTCATAAGTATGAGTTGTTCACGATGCAAGACAAAGAGACGATTGGAGAAATGAACACCAGGTTCACTAACATTATTAATTCTCTTAATGCTCTTGGAAAAGTTTACTCTTCTCTTGATCAGGTACGCAAGATTCTTAAGGTAATCTCCCCAGAATGGCATCCAAAGATCACTGCTATTGAGGAAGCCAATGATCTTTCCACATTATACATGGAAAATCTTATTGGTAACCTAATGGCCCATGAAGTTACTTTACAAGATGCGAAAGAAGAATCAGATCAAAAGAAGAAAGTACTCGCCTTCAACACAACATCAGATAATGAAGATTCAGATGATGACATGGCATTCTTTGCCAAGAACTTCAGAAAGTTCTTTCAAAAAGGTAAGTATAATAATAAATCTAAAAATACTGATTCTTCACTTTGCTTCAATTGTAACAGGCCAGTACATATGAAGAAAGATTGTCCGCTTCTCAAGGCCAAATTCAAAACTTCCAACACCAATGATCAATCCAGAAGGGAATGGAAGTTTGACAAGATGAAGAAAGAATTTGCAGCAACTTGGGATGAATCTTTAAATGATGAAGATAATAATCATAATGGAAGTGCTAATATGTGCTTTATGGCACAAGATAATGAAGATGAGGTAAGTGCTTTTAATGATGAAGAATTATTAGATGCATTAAAAGATCTCTATTCTCGTTTCAAAAAATTAAATAGTCAACATAAATCTTTGAAACAGAATAATGACGATCTCCTTATTAAATATCAAGAATTATCTTCTTCTAAAAGCACTATACCAAATTCTATACATGTTGAGAATTCATCTTCTCAAATTTTAGATCTTAGAAAAGAGAATGATATTCTCAAAACTAAGAATCTAGAATTACACACACAAATATCCGAAATGGATAAAAGCATCTCATCACTTAAGATGAAATACGATGAGATGGCATCCAATGTTAATAAATTTAACGAAGGAAAGAAAAATCTCGATGATTTGCTAAAAATTCAATATCCAGCAAATCATAGACAAGGACTGGGATATTCTCATAAGGACGCACCTAAGTCTTATAACACTTCTTCCTCTAGTGGCAAAACAATTTTTGTTAAACCATAAAAGAAGAATCACGCATTCATTTACACGAAGAAAGTAAATATTCCTACTTCTTCTTCATAAAGAAATGTTACTAACATTTCAAAATCATCTCCTAGGAAACATACTACAATAAGTATATGGGTTCCTAAGGATTCATGTTTAAAAGATAGAAATGATTATATTTCTCATTATATACATGCTATAGTTCATTCTTGTGATTACATTAAAAAGCCAAATTCCACTTGGGTTTGGCTTCCAAAAATCTAATCCCAAGGACCCTCAAACAAAGGGTACCAATGCTTAATGTTTTATCTTTCAGGTACCTAAAAAGGAAAGATTGATTTTGGATAGTGGATGTTCAAAACATATGACGGGAAATGTCAACTTGCTTTCAAACGTTAAATATAAAGATGGAGGCACAGTTACCTTTGGTGACAACAACGAGGGTAAAATCATAGGCACTGGAACAGTTGGCAATACAAATCAGTCTATCATTGAGAATGTTCTCCTGGTTGACGGTTTGAAACATAATTTACTTTCCATTAGTCAGTTATACGATAAAAATTACAAAATAGTTTTTGAACAAAATGATTGCATTATTTATGATTCTGATATGTCATCTTTTTTGTTCCGTGGTAAGCGTAAGAATAACATTTATATCTTATGCATGTCTGTTATCATTCATAATCATGGTTTAATGATTACATCTGATGATACACTTTTGTGGCATAAACGTTTTGGACACACTAATTTCAAAAATCTAGCACATATTTCAAAACACAAATTAGTAAATGGAATGCCAAATATTTCTTTCAAACACAAACATTTCTGTGATGCTTGTCAACAAGGAAAAATGCACAAATCTTCTTTTAAATCAAAGGACGTTATCTCAACAAAGAGACCATTAGAACTTCTACACTTAGATTTGTTTGGTCCTTCAAAAGTAGCTTCTTTGAATAGAAGTAGATTTGCATTTGTCATTGTTGATGATTATTCAAGATACTCTTGGGTTATATTCTTGCAAAACAAGAATGATGCGTTTGAAGAATTTTCAATATTTTGTAAAAAGATACAAAAGATCAAATCCTCTAACATTGTCACTATTCATAGTGATCATGGGGGAGAATTTGAAAATGAATCTTTTACCAAGTTTTGTAATGAAAATGGCATTACTCACAATTTTTCTTTTCCTCTTGCTCCTCCTCAGAATGGAGTAGTAGAAAGGAAAAATAAAACTTTACAAGAATGTGCAAGAACAATGCTTTGTGATAGTAAGTTACCAAAATATTTTTGGGCTGAAGCTGTTGCAACTGCTTGTTACATTATGAATAAAGTTCTTATAAGGCCATTGCTTAATAAAACTGGTTTTGAATTATTCTTTAATCGCATTCCTCGTATATCATATTTTAAAGTGTTTGGATGTAAATGTTTCATTCTTAATACTAAGGATGCACTTGATAAGTTTGATTCAAAATCTGATGAAGGTATTTTTGTTGGATACTCAACACGTAGCAAATCCTACAGAGTATATAACAAAAGAACTTCAACAATTGAAGAATCACTACATGTTACATTTGATGAGAACCCCTTATCTAATTCTCCCATCATATATGATGAAGAGAATATATTACCTTTATCTAATTCTTTAGATAATATTAAACTTGATGAAATTGATGCTACTAAACCTTCTGTTGAGTCTATTTCAGATAATACAGATCTTCCTAAGGCATTTGCACAAGTTCCGAATCATCCATCAGAATTAATCATTGGAGATATTACAGATGGAGTTAGAACTCGTCGTCAAATAGAACAAATGGCGCATTGTGCTTTCCTTTCAATCATTGAACCAATGAACATCAAAGATGCATGTGAAGACAGTTCATGGATTATCGCTATGCAAGAAGAACTAAATCAATTTCAACGAAATGATGTTTGGGAATTAGTTCCCAGACCAGCAGATCATTCAATTATTGGTACCAAGTGGGTATTCAAAAATAAATTGGATGAATCTGGTCAGGTAATAAGAAACAAGGCACGATTGGTTGCACAAGGTTATAATCAAGAAGAAGGTATTGATTATGATGAAACCTATGCACCAGTTGCACGTCTTGAGTCTATTCGCATGTTGTTATCATTTGCATGTTATAAAAATTTTAAATTATTTCAAATGGATGTCAAAAGTGCTTTTCTAAATGGTTTTCTCAAGGAAGAAGTTTATGTTGAACAACCTCCTGGTTTTATTCATGAAAATTTAGAAAATCATGTTTTCAAATTGAAGAAAGCTTTATATGGTCTCAAACAAGCACCTCGTGCTTGGTATGAAAGACTTAAAAGCTACCTTTTAAATTCTGGTTATTCAATTGGTAAAATAGATTCCACTTTATTTATTAAGAACATTAAATCTGACATAATCATTATTCAAATATATGTTGATGATATTATTTTTGGTTCTACTAATGAATCTCTTTGTCAAGATTTTTCTAAGATTATGCAGAAAGAATTTGAGATGAGTCACATGGATGAACTCAATTACTTCCTCGGTCTTCAAATCAAACAATTGAAGGAAGGAATCTTCATTCACTAAAGCAAGTATTCTAAAGAACTCATCAAGCGTTTTGGTTTAGAAAGTTCTGCAGAAAAATGTACTCCAATGAGTACATCTACTTCTCTTGACAAAGATTTAAATGAATGTTGATCAACGTATTTACAGAGGTATGATTGGCTCTCTACTCTATTTAACTGCTAGTAGACCAGACATTATGTTTTCAGTATGTTTATGTGCACGTTTTCAGCCAGATCCTAAAATTTCACACTTAACTGCCGTAAAAAGGATATTTAGATATGTTAAGCACACTTCTGATTTTGGTTTATTTTATCACAGGTCAAGCATATTTGATTTATTATCATATAGTGATGCAGACTTTGCTGGTTGCAAATCAGATCGTAAAAGTACCAGTGGTACATGCCACTTTTTAGGTCATGCTTTAGTTTCTTGGTTTAACAAGAAGCAAAACTCTGTTTCATTATCTACAACCGAGGCAGAATATATTGCCACTGGTTTGGCAAGTGCTCAAATTTTATGGATGAAACAAACTATTTCAGACTATGGTATTGATTGCTCTACTTGTCCTATTATG